>JYFJ02000400.1:0-115198 GCA_000934665.2 Catajapyx aquilonaris | reverse complement strand
GGGGGGGGCAGGGGAGAACACGTAAATGCGGGAGCGTTGGCAGCTAAAGTACATAAGTGACACTCGCCGTGGAACTGGCTATGAAAGCAACACTACTCCTCCGATTTTGTTAGGATTTCTCTTACAATGTGCATGATTGGATGTGAAACGATCTTGTGAGGTCAACATGCCACCTTCAGGTCAAGGGGGCCATGAAAATGACCGCCCAGTTTGAATGTTTCGCATCGCACTTCAAAAACATCAAAATAATACGTCCTGCGCAACTGATTCGACAAAATGTGTAGGGCCTAAAATGCTTCCCCGTACCTTCCCCTTTCCAGCGATATCTCTGTCATGTTTGTGCGATCATCTGTTTCACAACTGTAACGCATCATGATAGCGCTCGTGCAGCCGTCATCTCTCCATCCGAGCCGCGCTGAATCAGTGTCTCCTTCTGATGGTTAGAAGCAAAATTATAGAAACACGTTGCTAACAATTCTTTTTAGACTAATTCGACCACGCGGATTTCGAAAATCGCTGTTAGCACTCTGCATTTCGGGTCCTTGTGCCCCCAAAACAAGGTCCAAGATTACGCCATTTCCCAAAATTACAACGGTTTGGCGTGTTTCACCCTAAATATCGCAAGCGAGGTATGGTTTTAGGGGTCTTCTGGGTCGCTAAGATCATCCATGGGTGACCCAAGGTCATATGACGTCATCAGAATCAGAAAATTTGAAATTACGGGTACTTTTACAAATTTGAAAGGGCTTATTGTTCATAACACAGACATAAGGCTGTCACAGAATATACCTTAGTATACTTTCCGATCAGCAATATTTTATTTCATGATGACAAATGCATAGTCAAAGGATTGTAACCATCAGACAAGTCCAGTAATTACTAGCGCGCCAAGCATCATCTACCTGTGTAACTTTTCTATACCTGTGTAGCCATAGCTGTATACAAGGTGCAGAAACTTAGCGCATGCATTCTCTTTGGCGAATGCTAGAGGGGTTCTAGGCGATCATTTTAAGCGTAGGTAATCGTGGGGTCTCCGAAGTATAGTTATCCTATACTGAGGTACCGGTAATTAGCACAAAAATATAAAGTGAATTTTAGCTTATATTCTATGCCTCGGATACAGATTATGACACTTGCATCACCTAGGCCATTGCCTGCTACACCTATTGGAATCGCAACTTAAAATTAAATTGCACGGTAATACCTCATAATACCTGCCGGGATATTTTATACCTTGCATTTGAAACCAATTATCTTTACCGACATTGCACTTGCACCCATGTTCCCTCCCAAAAAAAATCCCCATCCTTACCCCATGTCCTTTCACCCTTGCACCGAAGTTAGAAGGGGAAAAAAATCAGAAAATTGAAGGAAAAAGTATGGTAATCCACCCCCCTATAAGGACCTCTGGCCCTATCACGGGGTAACGTAAAAAAAATTACAAATAATATTAAAAAATCAAATCAGGTTGTGTCGGGGACACAAGCCGCAGCTTTTGCGGGCTCAACGTATACATTATGACTCTTTCACTTTTCTCGACTATAATGGCACGGACTTGCAGGTGTGGCCGTATTTGATGACGATGTATTTGATCCGGTCATTACTCGGGTACTTGTATGCACGTGTAATCGCACTTATCGCTACTGGAATAATCTTTTGTATATTGTTGTATTTTACTATGGCCTTCAGCCACGTGTCTCTCTTTGATCTTGTACAACTGTAAATATGACGTGTCTCGAGAATACCCCATCCTTACCCATCATGCCTGTAGTACATAACCAAATCTATAAAAGCCAGTACCATTTATGTATCGAGGCCTTTCTCCGGTAGCTCCGCCGGAGATCGGACCTTGTCCATATACCTCTCCTCCCTTCTTCAAGCACTATCATCCTATCCGGTGTGTCTCAATGTCAAACAGCAAGTGGAATAAACCAGAGCTAGTACGAACCCCAGTCTTTTGTGTGCACAACCTACCCTGTCAGGTCACACAGGCTTGGACACGTCTTTAAAATCGGATCAGGGGGCATGCAGCCAAATTCGAGCGTTACAGAAAAGGGTTACAGAAAAGTGTCAGTTATTGCAGACTGGGTTATAATATTCTTTGTTATAATAGACTGTAACGCTTTTCTGTAACGCTCGAGTTTGCCTGCATGCCCCCTGATCCGATTTTAAAGACGTACCGACGTCGAAAAGTAAATACGTACCGTAAGTGCTCCCCAATGATACCAGAGACATGTAAGCTGCGCAGTTTCTTGCCGTTGTCTGAGTGCAAGGAACAAAGTCTCAAGCGACTTCGGGAGGTGACAAACAAGAAGAGTGAATTATTTTGGACACGATTTCCCTTAACGGTAGCCGACTTATCAACGTATTTGCTAGAGAAAGCGATAGCATACCATTCATTGATGTGTACCATTGCAGTTGATACAAATCAGAATTGTTACAAATTCGTAAAAGTACCCTCAATTTCAAATTTTCTTATTCTGATGACGTCATAGGGCCTTGGGTCACCCATTGCTGATCTCAGCGACCCAGAAACCCCCTAAAACCGTACCTCGCTTGCGATATTTAGGGTGAAACACGCCAAACCGTTGTAATTTTGGGAAATGGCGCAATCTTGGACGCCATCTTGGTTTGGGGGCACAAATCGCACAATGACCCAAAATGCAGAGTGCTAACAGCGATTTTCGAAATCAGCGTGGTCGAATTAGTATAAAAAGGATTGTTAGCAACGTGCTTCTAATTTTGCTTCTAACCATCAGAAGGAGACACTGATTCAGCGCGGCTCGGATTGAGCGATGGCGGCTGCACGAGCGCCATCACAAAATGCGTTACAGTTGTGAAACAGATGATCGCACAAACATGCCAGAGATATCGCTGGAAAAGGGAAGGTACGGGGAAGCATTTTACCCCCTACACATTTTGTCGAGTCAGTTGCGCAGGACGTATTATTTTGATGTTTTTGAAGTGCGGAGCGAAACATTCAAACTGGGCGGTCATTTTCATAGCCCCCTTGACCTGAAGGTGGCATGTTGACCTCACAAGATCGTTTCACATCCAATCCTCCACATTGTAAGAGAAATCCTAACAAAATCTGAGACGTAGTGTTGCTTTTATAGCCAATTCCACGGCGAGTGTCACATATGTACTTTTTGCGCCGAAAAAAAAACGTGACGCCGGCATAGGAGCCCATAGGACTTTTAGTATGTTGTTCAGCACACTTAACGAAACATTTCCTCCAATTTTCATACCCACATTATTTTTTACCGGGCTATTACTGTCGATTGAGTTAATATAATAAATTGTACATCGACCGCACTACTGCGTATACACCTTATTTGATTTTGTACTCAAAAGTAACCGAGGGTGAAAATCCAATACTTTCATACCAATAAATACATAAAGAAATGCGACGAGAGCATATCCTCCGGCGACTGTTTTGGCGCAGAAGCTTGTCAAGTAAGAGACTGTCATTCCAGCCCAGCCGAATGCAAATAACAATGAGAAGATAGAGCCTGCAATGACAAGCAACGAGTTTCAGTTACTGAATGGCAATTAAAAATAAACTATTCAGGAAGTGAGGATCCATCCTTGTCTAGTTAAACTTGAAACACATTGATCCTATAAACCCCTGGCAAAGGGCCTGATCACTAATCCCAATAGTTACGTAACCCAAGAGAAGATACTAATTATTCAGAGCTGTAACATAGTAAATTAACAAGCATAACACTGTTCATTAAGAGTTTCACCTAATAGAAAAATGTGTGAGATATTTTTGTCAAAAAATATCTCACACATTGTTATTGCTAATATGCTAGAACAGACGATACCGTACATTACCTAGTCCATTTCCTGAAGTGTAAATACCATTCGTGTCCAGAGCGGCGAAGCACAGCAGCATAATACACACTACTATGAGATATATGACCATATCCCAAAGTAGGGATGTGGACCAGTAGAGAAGAGGCGATACACCAGTCATCAACTGGAGCTGCTTCGATTTAGACACTGTTTCTTGGATTGGAAACGCAACGAAAGACGCAGCCAGAAGAGCCAAACCGATGAACAAGTAATTGGAAAATGCCGTGCTGTAGCTAACAAGCTGACTGTCACTTGGAAAATCTCTAGTTCCTGCCTGTTGGATAAAGATATAATTATAGTAGATTAGATCGACTAATGAGTACTGACAAAACAAACACACATTCACCGTAATATAATAATAGCAGGTACTGGGCTAATATGGTGCCTTACCTTCAAAGAAAGAGGAATAATTCCTAATGTTCAGTATGAACAATTTCATACCCCGTACATACGTACTACCTTATTTTTCAGAATAAAGCATCGAAAAACTCACATCGTCTGATGGGAATGGATCGTTGATAGTCGTAATAGAGTATTTTTCGCCAACTTTTTTCTTCAGGACGGCATTGTCCACTAAATTTATGGAAATTCCAGCTCCGTGTAATGCAGATATTCCGTATATGGCGGTGATAGACGGGGTATTGTCCGCAATGCCACTGAAGTCGTCGGCCACTATGTACTTCTTTTTGTACGATTGTAACGAGTCTCTTGAGGCTTGTAGGAAATCTGCTGCCAGATCTTGGCTCGTACTGATCTGACCAACTACTGACCACGGTAGCATTTTCTCATAGAAGGAGGAATATCCATTGAACTCATCACGATCTGGAACGATAAGGACTGGGAAGCTGTCTGGGCTGTATGCATCCAGGCTTAACGTCAATGGCGGCAGCTTCCCTGGGCCGGTAGACTCTGACGGGCTCGCGCTCACGTGTACACACAACAGAGTAAGCAGAATTGGTATAATTGCCTGAAATATTGCGTAATTATGATCGCTGCGATCCAAAATAGAAAAAAGAGACCTACCTGAAAAACCAACGTCATCCACTTTCTCATAGAATTAAGCATGAGTTTGCGAAACAGGGCAGTAGTCTGTTGCAGCAATAGAGCGAAACCACGACTTTTAATGAGCCTCCTGGTAGGACCTGGCAAAAGCAAAAAGGTTTTCAGTCATCACGTAGCTATATGGAATATTTTCAGGTTTATTCGCGTCATTTCAACAGTTTTGAGAAAAAGGGTAAGGATCATGATGTGGCACATACTGGATTACAATGTATTTTGTCTTCCATACAGGTGGCACATACATCATGTTATTAACATCCAAAAGTTATAATTATGTCGGGGTTGGGCTATACACTATTTCTATCAAAACAATCCCTTGCCACCTGGTTTTCTTACCCGATTTTGTCTCCAATGATAATTCCAGAGCGGGAGCATGTCCGGTCGCCGTTGCATTAATTCCTTGATCCGCAATATCTCCAACTCTGGAAAATGACAGAATTCCAAAATCAATTAGAGGCTACTGTTATTTCTGATGCACAAGTACATTAAACTTATTTATACTTCAAGAACACTTCTTCCATTGTGGTAAGTGACACTCCAAAGGCAGCTATTCCCAGGCCATTTTTATTGGAATCCAGTGTCTCAAATAAGGAAGGGAAACTGGCGGTTTTGTCAGTGGGAAGAAGGTAGGACACTTCTGACCCCATGGCTGCCTTCAATTGAGAGTCAGGAATAATGGCCTGCACTGCTTGCGTCACTTTGTTCACGTTGCAGTTGGGTAGTGTGGTCATCTTCAGTATATATCCGGTTCCTGTAATAGTGCAAGCAAAAATAGTTACGGTGCCGATCGGTGTGTTTTGTACTTGTTTATAGCTGCCATTAATGGTTCTGACCGTAAAACGTCTTGAGAAAGAGTGGGCTTCCGCAACACTGGACCTTTCCATGAGCCATGATGGCGATTCTTTCTCCCAAAACGTCGGCCTCTTCCATGAAATGGGTGGTTATGACTATAGTTTTTTGTCCTCTAAATCCCTGTCAAAATATAGAAAGAAGGTTTGGTGACGTCTCTATAGTTCAATGATATAGGGTCAATAAACGTGTCGTTATACCAGAAGCAAGTCCCAAACACTTCGTCTAGCCTCCGGATCCATCCCAGACGTTGGCTCATCAAGAATCACCACCTGTTCAGATATTTGTAAATGATAATAATTATGGTGAAATGCATGTGAAAATATTAACTCAGCACCTTCGAGCCGCCTATCAAAGCGATGGCCAGAGACAGTTTCCTTTTCTGTCCTCCAGACAACGACGAAGACAGTTGATTCCACTTGTTCAACAGTCCCAGCTTTGCAATCAATCCCTGTCCTTCCCTCAAGGCCTGTGCGCTACTCAGACCTTTTAGCTGTATCAAAAAAGAATCAGTTAATGTTGGTCCATATTTTTTCTCCAAATTGTAGATAAGTTGTCAGCCTTTCTGCAAAATCACTGCTAATATAATTAACTTGTGTATTGTGTTTCTGCGAGTGGAATTCTCATGGGTATACTAATTCTTCATTACTTATCATCGACTTATAGCCATCCATTTAGGCTGATAACCTTAGCAAAAAGACAATAATTCAAGCAAACGGCCTCAAAAATCTGAACAATACCATTCCAAATAGCTGCATGTGGTTCATGACAGTCAGTTCATTAACGTAACAACTCCACCTTAAAAGCACGTATATAGTTCCTTTATTCATTAGGGCCTAATTATAAATATACTTGGACCTCTCATTCGTATCACAGGAACTACAAAATGTCACCTTCGAACCGCACATGATTACAATCGCGGTTAATTAGACTTGAAAGTCGTACAGCTAAAATTGGGAGAACAATAACTTTACCAAATTCCAGCGAACTGAACGCGTATATTGTGCCTCGTGCCCGTGAACCAGGTCAGGCCAAGTCATCTCACTTAGCTTATAGCCTCGAAGAAAGGAATTGGCGTCCACCACGATCTCACGACTTTGTACGGCGGAGTGGACAAGGCTGGCCTCCCAGACACTATCTGAAAGGTTTTTTCGGCGGAAGACGGCGCGTTTTTTTACGAGTGCGTTTTTGAGGGGATTATAATATACACCTATACACTCACCGCTAGTCATGAACTAATTCTCTTTAGCGCATTAAAAATCAGTCTTAATTTGTTTTGACTGTCCCTCGCATAAAAAAGAGAAGTGTTGGGCAAATCTGACTTTTGGCAGTGACGCAGTGGTGCAGGCGCGGGAGCCTTGGCGGGAGCACAGAGTTTCAATAATTCCTTTGTCAACCGCTATCTGAATTCCAGAGAATCCCTGCTCAGTATATCTTATATCTGTAGCAAAATTCATGTGAGAAAGTGCAAGAGAAAGTGTTGGTATTAGCAATGTAGTCTATATAATGAACATAACCGAATACATGATAATTATGCAAATAATACTGTTGGTAATGCAATGTATATGTTAGGCTCAAACCCCGAAAACGGCCATTGGGCGAAAAAACCGTCCATTCAGCAGAATGTGGATGTTTTAATGAAACGGCCAAACTCCGAAATGCTCTTTTTAAAAAGGCCATAACGCTTTCCTGGGCTAAACTTATATGTCCCAGGACGCCAATTTCGTGTCGGAATGGCTGGTTTAGAAGACGCCCATAACTCGTTGTGGCAGTTTCCTGATTCCCACCCTATGCCATATTATGTAGCTAGATGCTGGAAATAAATCACTATAATTATATTGTTGTTTAGCAAATGGATGAAAAACTTAACATTTGATGATGCTGTTTATTTTCCAGGAACTATTACCTTCATCATAAGAGACGGGATTCCGATGTGCCCTAGGTCCATTTGTGTCCTTTTGAGATTTGAGTTTTTGTTGTCATGAAGTACATTATTATTATTATTATTATTATTATTATTATTATTATTATTATTATTATTATTATTATTATTATTATTATAAGGTGATAAGGTGATGTCTGAGGTGGGCAGGGGTGGGGGGTGGGACAGGTTGTTTTTAGGTTTATTCGTATATGAGTTTTATTAGTTCATATGTTGGGTTAGCTTGCGTCTCCCTTCATCGCTGACTACCCCTCATAGGGAAATGTCGTGATGTTGTTGTTGTTGTTGTTGTTGTTGTTGTTGTTGTTGTTGTTGTTGTTGTTGTTATTATTATACAGAACAACTCAATACAGAACAACCCGGGCTTTCATAATAGGCACCAAGGTACCATGTACACAGAACATGAATGTGTACAAACATGGTACCTTGGTGCCTATAAGCCCGGGCCCACGGGCAGGGTGACAGTAGCCTTGCAGGAGGGGATGTGCATAGTGCAGTGCAATGTCGGTGCTGTGGTCATCTTGTGAACTCCCCCGGAGTCCTTTCTACTCAGACAGCATGAGAAAGCTGACTTCCNCCCCCCCCCTCTGGGTTCCAAATTTTGAAGCTTTAAGAGGTGGGGCCCTCGGTGGGGCCTGTCCTCCTACATTCCTGCCCCAAACCAATGTGACTGGCTCTCCCCGCCGAGTCACTTGTCAATGGGCAATTCCACGAAAGAGCGGACATGGGGTGCGGTTCTTACATCTTGACGCAGTTGGAATCTGAGTGACTAAAACCGATAGCATGTGGACCATGGTTTCCTTAAACATGTTAGTTTGTGACAGTATCATTCCCAACAACACAGTATTATTCCCAGAGTATCTAAGCGTGCGCTCTGTGATATCCGTTCGGCTAATGCGCATTGCCAGCTGGTTATTCGCTGTAGCGATATGTGAAAGGAAGAGAGACAGACGTTTTCATATAATTCAATGGCACAAAATGCATCATCGACCTGTGCAATCACTTTGCTGTATTCATGAATGTGTGACCTTCCACAGCCACACCAAAAGGTGTCCAAAGGGCAAAAACTGACCTAGTTCCTATTTCAGTGCAGCGGAGCCATTATAAGATCTGTATCCGAGGCATAGAAGATAAGCTAAAATTGACTTTTTATTTTATGCTAATAATTATCTCAGTAGGCTAACTATACTTCGCAGACGCACGATTACCTACACTTAAAATGATCGCCTAGAACCCCTCTAGCATTCCCCAAACAGAAGGCACGCTAAGTTTCCGCACCTTGTATATACACACCTTTGTATACGCACCTTGTATAGGCCTACACAGGTAGAAAAGATACACAGGTACACGATGCTTGGCACGCTATAGTAATTACTGGACTTGTCTGATGGTTACAATCCTTTGTCTATGGATTTGTCATCATGAAATAAAATATTGCAAGTCACAACGTATTCTGCGACAGCCTTATGTGTGTGTTATGAACAAGCCCTTTCAAATTCGTAAAAGTGCCCCCAATTTCAAATTTTCTTATTCTGATGACGTCATAGGGCCTTGGGTCACCCATGGATGATCTTAGCGACCCAGAAACCCCCTAAAACCATACCTCGCCTGCGATATTTAGGGCAAAACACGCCAAAACGTTGTAATTTTGGGAAATGACGTAATACGTAGGCTATTGGACGCCATCTTGTTTTGGGAGCACAATACCCAAAATGCAGAGTGCTAACAGCGATTTTCGAAATCAGCGTGGTCGAATTAGTATAAAAAGGATTGTTAGCAACGTGTTTCTAATTTTGCTTCTAACCATCAGAAGGAGACACTGATTCAGCGCGGCTCGGATTGAGCGATGACGGCTGCACGAGCGCTATCATGATGCGTTAACAGTTGTGAAACAGATGATCGCACAAACATGCCAGATATATCGCTGGAAAGGGGAAGGTACGGGGAAGCATCTTAGGCCCTACACATTTTGTCTAGTCAGTCGCGCAGGACGTATTATTTTGATGTTTCTGAAGTGCAAGGCGAAACATTCAAATTGGGCGGTCATTTTCATGGCCCCCTTGACCTGAAGGTCGCATGTTGACCTCACAAGATCGTTGTACATACAATCCTCCACATTCTAAGAGAAATCCGAACAAAATCGGAGGAGCAGTGTTGCTTTTATAGCCAATTCCACGACGAGTGTCACTTATGTACTTCTTGCGCCGAAAAAAAACATGACGCCGGAATAGGAGCTCTTCAAAGGACTTTTAGTATTATATATTTTATTATTAGTTTATATGTTGTTCAGCACACTTAACAGAACATTTCCTCCAATATTCAAATTTACATTATTTTTTACCGGGTCAAATCCTAAAATGCCTGGGCTATTGTAGTTGAAGGATAACAGTGCCTGGAAGATTTGGAGGTAATAGTTCCTGGAAAACAAACATCATCATCAAAATAATGCTAAGTACAGTATTTCAACTATTTGCCAAACAACAATAGGGTGATTTACTTGTTGAGCCCTGGCCTTAAAAAGAGCATTTCGTGGTCTGGCCGTTTCATTAAAACGTCCATCCTACAGAATGGATAGTTTGGCATGGAGCATTCTATACAGTATGGACGTTTTTTTCCACCCAATGGCCGTCTTCGGGGTTTGAGCCTAGCATATATTCACATACCTCGAATGTCGATGTAATATTGTTTTGTATTGGCCACCAAATCCGGAGACAGCATGATCCTGTATGAGATTTGCGTTGTTGAAATATGGTCTTCCTCAAACGGGCCCGCATCAAACACTACTCCTGCCAATTTATTACCATTATCTTTAGCTGATTCTCGGTCTTTGGTGTACAGAGAAATTACTTGCTCTGTCGTCTCCAAGGAGCTGAATTCTGTAAAGTCAATGATGCCATCGTACAATGTTAGGAATCTTCCTCGTGCTGTTAAAAAGTACAGTACCTTTTAAATATAACTTTTAAAGTCAAGAAATGCACTCTGGACCTAATGTTACGTCTCGGACTTTTCATGTACATTTCTTATTAGAAAGCGTCTTAAATAATGTTCGGGTGATCATACATGATTATTATACATTCCGCACTGTGATCTACAGCAGTACAAAATAATTACCAACAAAATATTAATTATTACCAGCGGTAATTTGGTGTTCCAGGAAGAGGTTTTCCACCGACTTCATCACATCACGAGTGAATGCGTTCGATGGGGCATAAGCAATCTTGCTGCAATAAAAATGTGTATACTGTATTCATTAGTCGTATAAAAAGTCATGATATTATCTGGAGTCCCTGAAGCATATTTTGTGTTATATTAGCTGCGAAATTCACCTTGCAGTGTATTACATACCTGAGCGGCAAATGAGGCCAATAACGAGGCTTCAACAGACGGCCAAAAATTTCTGTTTCTGTTTGAACGTCAGGGATTTCTAGTTCATTGTAATATGTGTCGCTCTGTCCACTGAATGACAACAAAAACAGTGACATAAATGGAGGAAGGAATAGTTCGCAGCATGTCACGATGAAATGCGTCCTGCGTAAGAGGAGGTTTTTCCACATCAGGATCAAAAAGTGATGCACCCACAGCATGATGGACATTTGTCAGTTGGCACTGAAAATCAATCCATTGTCAAAAAAACTGCTCACTCAAAGGATTCCTTGTTTCAAAACAAAGAGTCACACCGTCTGTATTACCTGCACAGGATTAGCAGCAACTGACCAGAATTTACGTCAGATGTGTAGACATGTTGTAAAATATAGAAGTGTTGGCGCAATAATTGTAAAATTGTCCGATCCACATCAGACGATGAAGGCTCTCCACCGAATGGAATGCATTGTCGGTGTTGTTTACTCACGTCACCCAGATATTGTTTTCATTGTTGAATATGCAATGTTGATTTTTGTAGAACATTAGTGAGAGAGGCAGATCCTTCTTTTTGTGCTTGTTGACAGTGAAGGTTGCTAGGCAATTGCGAAATCTGCTGAAAACCGCCCTTATTAGGCTCAAAAAAGTGCGGGTTTGGGACTTTTCTCGGGGTCAGCGATATCCAAGACATGGCTGTGCGAAATTTGAGCGCTCTCCGTACCCGGGAAGTGGCTTAATTAGGCGTGACATACATTAAACTTTTGTACAAACTTTCAGCTTTATATAATATAGGGATAGAATATAGAAAATAAATAGAGGGAACATGCCATGAAGTAAACATTTCACTGAGAGGATCCATTCATTTGATACTGTTCATTTTCATCAACATGGCATAATAAGCCGTTATTATTGATCGATATTATTGACCAGGTTGGTCCTTGGCAAACTGAGAGTTCCTGGTGGTAATATACAGGCACAAAAATTTGTTATCAAATTAATATGAAATAATAATCAAGTTAGTATTTGGCCATATATTAAATTGTTTTCACTGTTTCACTGTGATCCATCCATGCAATTTGAGCTGTTGAAAATGACAATTAAAATCTGTGCCATTCCACTGAATTTGTGCAATTCGCCAAGTAACCAATTATAAGGTTTTGTTAAAGCCTTTGTTGCAGTGTCTGAAGGCCACAGCTTTAGTACTGCATGAATGGCATGTGCCGATATATTTTATTCACATGTAGCCTAATTATCCATAGAAAATCAGGCGTAGCCAATTATAAATATCTGGGACGAGAGTGTATTCAGGTGAGCTTCTGTTTACCTGTGTGATAAGCTCTCGATATATATTTTAACTACAGATAAGTGCACTTAGTTCTTTTCTGCCCAGAACACTGTAGGCCTACTGTAATAAAAGTTTTGATGTCACATTTCCATGGCCATAACACAGTTTCACTCCATTCTGTGTTGCCTTCATTGCATTTTTTTCACAGATTTATTTAATTTTATCTCATTCAAATACTCCATCCACTTGCCACATTATTTAACTTGCCCATTACACACTTCTGGTTCCGACTTAAATACTAAGCAACTGGTACCAGACTTGAACCTTGAAGGCTCCAACAGTCTAAAGTGACATACAAGTAGGCCTACTGACTCATAAAATATTACTCCAGGACAATGCAACAGGTTTCATGCTTTGTTGTACTCTTGAGTGTAATAGAAGAATGGGAAATAATAATAATGACTGTCACCACTTGACACATGCAATCTTGAGCTGCTGTAGGCAAACACACAACCCGACTACCTGAAATTTGTAAACAGGCGTCCAAAAATAAAGTTGATGTGTATTTTGCCAACAATATTTAATTATCAAGCACCAACATTGTTGTTAATAATCCACTTGAGAACAGCATTCAGCTTGGATGCTCACAATCTTGCAAAAAAACTTGCTTCTCTGCTGTTTCAAGAAATTATCACAGTAGCCTATATAAAAACATCAACAAAAAGAGAGAGAAAGGCTATTAAAATGTCGCCTTTAATAATAAATTGACCCTGGTGATGAGAGTGAAAACTTCTTCCTAGATATCATTATACAGTTTGCATGCAAAAAAAAAAAGTCGTTCGTACATATTATATCATCAAGTGTTCTTGTTGATTTCTTTGACTAGTCATTTCCTCATAATCAAGAGTTATGCATGTTGTATTTACAACGAACTTATAAAAACAGGTCACTTATTTCTGGTTTCCTGTTATAAATGTGTTCGACAGGACGGAATGCGTAACATATAGTGATGTGGATGTGCCACTCGATTAAAATTTACTTGAATAGCTGATCGGCATTGCACCAGATGCGGAAGAAGTACTCGTTCCTCCTGAGGACGGACCCCCTGGAGTAGGATCTGATGTCCGCGTCCATTCCTGCCGACCTCATCCACGAAGTAGTAGTCTCTGTGCTGAAGCTGAGGGACGGTGTGTGGTCCTTGTCTGCTTCCACAGCCTTTCTCACCTCCTCCATGTCCATCTCTGAAAAAGTCGCCATCAGTCAATTACCGTAACATATCTGCTAAACACTAGCCTATATCTAGTTATTTAACAAGGTCTCAGAATCAAGCGTAAATCAAGTGTGTTTACCTGAGGGCCTGATGACTTTAATTGGCTCGTCAGACTCAAGCGGGTCGCTGAGCCCAACCTCGTTCCGTGCAAAGATCCTCAGGTAGTATTCATGGCCTTCTTGTAGGTCGCGAATGTTCAGCTTCTGCACATCCGCTTTTACCTGCCCGACTTCCATCCACATTGTCTTGCGGGTGTCACGCACAGCAATAGAGTAAGCCTCAATAGGTGCTCCTCCATCACTCTCTGGAATGCCCCACTCAATCATTATCGAGTTGGGTCCGTGTGGACGGATCTCGAGTGGTGCGGAGGGTGGAGAAGGAACAGCTGTGGAGAATCGCATTGTTAATATTACATCACCGTACTCATTGCACAATTGATTGAGTAGACACTTACTTGCATGGGTCTTGAGACTGACTTTCTGGGTCTGCGCTGGCTCACTCAGACCTGCAGAGTTCTCTGCGTATACTCGGAAGACAAATTCACACTTTTCCTTGAGCTTCTCAATGGTGTATTGTGTCACTGAAGACTCAAGTGTAACAAGCTTCTGCCACTTTTCGCTGGTTGCAAGTCTCTTCTCCACAATGTAGCCGGTGAGTTCAGCACCACCGTTGCTGCTTGGTGGTGCCCACATCAGGGTGACGCTGCGGCTGGTGACGTTTGTGACGCTGAGATTGTTGGGCTTCGAAGGAGGTGATGCCTTCTTCCCTACAGTGATCGGTTCTTCTGGTGCATAAGGTTGGCTAGGTCCAGCTACATTGATTGCAGTCACCCGGAAGTGATAAGTGACACTGCTTTTCAGCCCACTGACTTCCAGAGTCACGGATTCGGAGGAGCCTGCTTTCTGCCAGGCCTTCTTGTTCATCTCTCTTCGCTCCACCAGGTACTCAGTGATTGGTGATCCTCCATCCGACTCGGGACAGATCCAGCGGAGGGTGAAAGATGTGTCTGTCATATTGGTGACTTCAAATGGTCCTCTAGGTGGTGATGGTTTTTCTGCAGAATTTTAATTAGGGAAGTCATACACACCATTTACATAACACTTTGGTGGCCACAATAATGGAGAAGCAAATTTATATTGTAAGGTGAATGTGCAAGAAATAGTCATGAGTGTAAGATTTAGATGACGTACCATATTTATCCTTAACAAGAATGGCCTCGCTCTCTGTGGCTTCTGATTTTCCAACCGGATTAGCTGCCATTATCCTGAAAATGTACTCGGCTCCTTCAATCAGTCTCTGGATTGAGTACGATGTGATCTCCCCTTCAACATCAGCCACCTGTAATAAATTATTAATTATAAATATTGTTCCTAACTGGAAATTAATTTTACATTCTAAAATTCACATCAACGGTAAAATGCAATTTATGAGCTTCAGATGTAAGTTTGAGGGTCACAATTTTTGCAGGAGCGACTTTGATAACGGTGACACTTGCCTTCATCCAAATTTGCTTATCAGTGTCACACTTCTCGATGGAATAGCTGGAAATATCCAGTCCGCCATCATCTGCTGGTGGTTTCCATTCCAGTGTAACGGACTCCTTCTCTACCTTCTTCACCTTGAGGGCCTCCGGAGCACTGGGTTTGTCTAAAAAGCATGCACAAATCGGCATTAAACGTTTGCATTTGGTGTCAGACTCGGAGTCCGTGTTTAGCTGGGCTGGTCGGGGAGGGAAATCAAATCAAAATCAGTGCAGGGCCTTTTTGCTATCTTCACTGAAGAGACAGTCAAAATAGAAAAGTACAGTTAGGCAGGGTATTTTATCAGTGGTATTGCCCTGATACCATTTGTCACCATTATGGATGTCAGTGCAAAATAATATTTGGCAGTGTTAATGTGAAAAACTTTGATGAAACTAACCCATCATATGTGACCATCATGTCGGGGTTTCCGTAAAGAAATGCGACAACATTTCGTATTTGCTTGCCAAAAATGTTGGTGCAAACATATCAAATTTTTTTTTTGAAACATAATTTTTTAAAGAATGTAGACTTTCTTTTCAGAAACATACATGACATAACATCATTGCCTCCATCGCAGATAACAACAATGTCGTAAACATATGATGTTGAAAAATGTTGTTTCATCGAAGTTTCACATGTAATTTTGTTAGTCCAACCCCCATGTGTTTCTGGAATGTAAATAATTTGTAAATAATTCATGACAACAGTAATTTTAAAAAAGCTTTTGAAAAAACACGCTGGAATGCTCAACAATATTCAACAAAATCACAAATTGTGATGGTACAAAAATATTTAAGAAGCCTTTAAAAAAAAAAGCAATATCTGTGTTAAAAATGTTACGTATAAAACCAAAAAGTGGGCAAAGGCGTGAAAAAAAGCTTGAGAGAGTATTTCGCAAAATCAAAGCAGCAGCAGCAGAGTATTTGCCAAAGAGATGTGTAAAATACACAATGTGGAAAAACAGGGTGTGAATATTATGTGAAAAAAAAAATCCAACTCTACACCACCAGAGAGAAGTTAAAAATGACGGCCACACCAAATGATAAGATAATAGAATATTCATTATCATATCAATTTGGGCGTCCTCGACAATGGTTTAATTAATCGCTTCATCGTGGGAAACGGATGAAGCGAAATGTAACCATTGGATTAGCAAAGTTATAAAGGTATTGGAAAAAATAAAATTAATGCGGCAGAGGGATCCACCTGTGTTATTAAATATTTTTTTTTGTGGCATGTTCTAAAACCAGTATTTACCAATGAGTTCCTGGCTAGGCGATCTAGATTTACTCCTTCGAGGCGTGTCATCTGCACGGGAAGCATCATAGAGGATTATTGGTTGTGTAATAATTATGTCCTAATACAATACTTTATATAAAAAAAAGGCAAAAGCGACTATGTGTCTTGCAAAGTGTTACGTGTAATTAAAGAAAATAAAGATAGCAGCATGAAGTTTTTGGGGGGAGGGAATGAAAATTGAACCTGAACTCACCAACAACTTTGAGGATAATGTCCTGCGAAGTGGTTCCGGCCTCGTTCTTGGCTGTGATTGTGTAGGTTGCTGAATCGTCACGTTCAAGGGAGTAGATGGCAATGGTCGTCGTGGTCTCCTCAACATGTATAACACAGTGTTTGCTGGACTCTAATGTGGTCTTGTCCTTCATCCAGATGACTTTTGGCTTCGGATAACCGGAGTAGGTCACCTGTACCTTCCATTGGCTGGTGACATTCAGCTTCTGAACCTTGCTGCTCTCATCCACCTCCAGTTTCGGGGCATCTGCAAACACATTCAGAATATATTAGTTTAGCATAATTCAACAAGACTTTAATCTGAAGTAATATAATTTACTCCGGCATACCTTGGATCTTCAGTTCACATGTTGTTTCTGCGGACCCAGCTGGATTGCTGGCTTGGCATGTGTACTTTCCGGCTGTGTCTGGAGTGGACTCAGGAATTATTATCTTGGCCACATTGTTCTCGTAAGTCATCTTCTTGGTCCTGAATGGCTTTCCATTCTTCAGCCTGCCGATGAACATGCATGAGTTATTATACCGACTTATAATCTATGTGGGGACTCACCATTTGATTTCTGGTGTCGGAACTCCCTTGATCACAGTGGATAGTGTCACCTGTTGTTTCAGTCCAACAACAGTACCCTTCAGAGGCTCAATTATCTGAGGCGGCTCTGGCTTCACCGGGACAGTGATCTTGAAGAAAGGTGATCCGTTTGAAGGCTCGCTCGGACCAACCTCATTCACAGCTGTGACTCTGAAGGTCATCTCTTTGTTCGTGGTTAACTTGGTGACCTTGTAGGTAGTCTCCGTGATTGTATATGTCTCGTTGATCTTAATCCACCTGATGATTTGATTTGTTAGTATTAGTTACTACGAACATGTCTGGATCTCTAAAGGGTAATTGAAACTTACGTGAATTCTCCTCGGTCATGTTGCTCCAGGATGTAGTTGGTGATGGGGCTGTTTCCATCACTCTCAGGTGATTTCCAGTGAATTGTGATTGAGTCGTTGGTGATCTCAGTGGATTCAGGGACACCAGGTTTGCTTGGAATTTCTAGTCAATTAAAGCGGTTTCATTACACATGTGTACCTCAACACGTAACAATACTTTCATGTCACACTGATCGAACACATCCTTACCCAAAATAATGAGAGTCAGCTCAGCACTAGCTTCACCACAATTATTCTTGAGCTTGAGTGTATAGTTTCCAGCATCTGGCTTCTCAGCCTGCTTGATGGTCAAACTCGCACTCTCTTCCGTTGAAGTAAATGTGGTCTAGAAAACAACAAGTGTCAGATAACAGCTTTCAAACCTTTTGATAAGTAAAATACCTTCTTGGTCTTCTTGATGGTCTTGGAAGCAAAGACCCATTCAACAGTTGGTGTTGGTGTCCCCGAGAATGGAACAGTGATGGTTATGTCCTCTCCCTTCTTCACCTTGAACACATTCTTGTCCAAGTTCACCTTTGGAGCAGTTTCAACCACTGGAACAATTAAAAAATTATTATCCGTGCACTTCAGTTTATTGTATAATGATATGACATACCTTCGACCTTCAGTTTGGTACTGGTCCTCACATTGATAGCGACACAGGTGTATTCCGCCTGATCATCAAGAGTGGCAGATTTTATGATCAGCTTCCTAACAGCCCCGTCAACGACAGGCTTGCACTTATCCGAAGGCTTTATCAGCTTTCCGTTCCTGTGGAAGGAAGGAAAAAGGTAAGTAAAATGTGTCTGTCACATGTGCATATCCAGACATACTTCAGCCAGGTGACTTCAACATTGGGTCGTGAAAGTTGTGCAGTGAGGGTGACATCCTTGTTCACTGGAGTCTTTGTCACTTCAGGAAGCTTCACCACAAAGCTCACAGCCGGTTCTGAAGGACAGTGCAATAAAATTAAAAATTTGATACCAAAGACTGCACATTGATCGCAACAGATATTTTACCTTCTACTTTCAGGTTTGCGGTGCACCTCTGGTCTCCTACTTGGCATGCGTATTTTCCCATGTCCTCAAAGTCAGAATTGTAGACCATAAGTCTCTGTTGCTTTCCGTTGATGGCAAGCTGAACATGCTCTGAGAACTGGATCTCCTTGTTATCCTTGAACCAGCGGACCCGAGCATCTCCCTTGGTCAACTCAATCTCAAACACAGCCCGCTCAGATCGGGGCACGGTCACATCCTGCAGTTTCTTCACAAACTCAGGAGGCAGCTCCACCACAGTGAGTTCCGCAGTGCACTCCTGCTCTCCCAGTACGCACGTGTATTCACCTTCATCATGCACTGATGCACTGCGCAGCAATAGTTTCCTAACACGTCCTTCCTTAACATAATCATATCTGTCATCCTTTTCTGAGAGAGGTTCTCCATCCTGATAATACAAATAGAGCACAATATGTTGTCACATACTTCTCGAAAATAAATTCTGCTAAATTCAGATCAACACTCACCTTGTGCCAGGTAACAGGTGTCTTGTCATCGGAAACCTCAACCACAAAATAAGCCGTCTCCGTCTCTTTGACCTCCATGTCCTCCAACTTTTGCACAAAGTCAGGTCCGGATGGTTCAACCGACAATGTGGCTGAGGTCTGCGCAGTGCCAACCTCATTCTCAGCATTAACAAGATAGTCTCCATCATCGTCCTTTCCAGTTCTTGTGATAGTAAGGGTATGGAGGTCACCGTCTGACTTGACCTTTCGGACATCACTTGGGATCAGCTCTACTCCATTGCGGTACCAGGTCACTTTAGGAGTCGGGATACCCTTGATGCGGGTTGTGAAGGTGACAGGTTCATCCACTTTGGCCTGGGTGCTCTTCAGAGGTTCCAGGATCTTCGGAGGTTGCTTAGTTGCACCCTGACAAAACAAGATGAGTATTATTTGACTGTAATTTTTCAACCTGTAATCATAAAATATTACCTTTGGCACAACACTGAGGACTAGTGTAACAGAGGCCTCGCCTTCACGGTTCTTAGCCACCACCTCATACATTCCTTCCTCTTCAGGCTTCACTCCCTTTATCTTCACGATAGTGCAGTACATGTGTATGTCAGATTGTGTGGTCACAGTGACCCTCTTGGTCTGTTTGATCTCCTTCTCCTTGTAATACCACTTGACTTCTGGCTCAGGAATAGCAACCAGCCGGCATTCAAGCTCAACCGTGGAGCCTTCATCCACCGTTTTGAAGCGAGGCTTTTGAGCAAACGTGGGTGGGATTCCCTCCAGGATGTCTGCAAGCGATGACTCCCTTGAGAGACTCCTGCGGGTTGGACTTGTGATGTCTGATCCATGTTGGCTCAGAGGGGCTTCCACAATGAGTTCCGCAGAACTGGAGGCGAAACCGGCCGAATTCTTGGCCACACATGTGAAGGTACCAGCATCCTCTGGGAACACCTCCCGAATGACCAGGGTCACCTGGTTTGTCTCCTCGTAGAATATCTGGAAGTCCTGGGACTGTTTGATGATTGCAGTCTGTCGGAACCAGGTTATAACAGGACGAGGATTGCCTTCCACACGACACTCGAATTGTACAGTGCTTCCGTCTGGAGCATGGACTGGACGAAGTTTTTCTGTGAAGCGAGGAGCCGATGCCTTCTGGCCTGGAGTTGGTTCTGGAAACAAAATGCAATTAGTACGTGCCCAACAGTAACAATCAGCACAGTCCAATAACTTACTCTCAAATACTGGAAGCTTGTCAATCCTCTCTCTGAGCTTCTTGGTGACATATGTGACATAGTTGCCCTCGGTGGTGAGATATTTGGCAGGAACCCAACCTGTCTCTTCCGTCAGGTGCTTCTTCACCAGCCACCACTCGGAATCCTTCCATTCTGCATGAATAATACGGCATATAATAAAACCAGTAATCACAATACGCGTGCATTAAACTTACCAATCACATAAACTTTTTCTCCTTCAACGAGGTTGAGCGATTCTTCATTCTCTGCCAGGTAGGAGCAAACAGCAAAGAAGATGTCACCGGAATGGACATCCTCCAGCACTATTTCCTCTCCAACTGCATAAGAGAGTCAGAATTAATATAGGATGTCTCAAGTCAGTGCATGTGAACACTTACCGTCTCTTTCCTGATAAATTGTACTTTCCAAGGTGAGTCCAAAGCTGACACTTTCCTCTGCAAAGTGTGAACATGAGTTATTACAGTTCATTAATAATGTACAATGTACAGTGTACCTTCAGGCATCGTAGGTGCTGGAGCTTTAGGTTTGGCTGGAATCTTGATTTGCATCGTCTCTTCAACGTCTTCTCCAATTTGCCGAATCACCTTCTTCTTTGGCTTCTTGATCTGGAAAGACTCCTCCACTTCTTCGATGTGATATGGTCGCTCCTTCCTGAGGGATATCTCGACGCTCTCTTCCTCGTCTGATTCGGGCTCTATTTCCTTGATGATCTTCACTTCCAGTGAAGCCTCGCTTTCTTCAATGGGCTTCTTCTTCTTCCTGAGCCTTACCTTAAAGTCGCCTTCAATCTCTTCGTAGGTCTCTTCCTTCTGCCTAATGGTGACCTTCTCTTCGTCCAAGTCCTGTTTGGAGTACCTGCGTCTGGGTATGGTCACTTCTTCAGTGACCTCCTCTTCCTCCTCCTTGGGCTCTTCTTTCACATATTTCTTGACAGTTATTTCCTCGCTGACCTCTTCAGTTTCCTTCTTCTTCTTTGGTTTCTTTTTCAGGGTTATTTCCTCTGAAACCTCCTCCACTTCTTCGACTTTGGGTTTGTCTTTCTTCTTAATAATGGTGACGGATTCTTCCACTTCTTCTTCCTCTTTTGGCCCTTCTGGCACATGTTTCTTGATGGTCACTTCCTCACTCACTTCTTCCACAGGCTTCTCTTTTGGCTTCTTCTTCTTGATCTTAATTTCTTCGGTCACCTCCTCAACCTCTTCAACCTTGGGCTTTTCTTTCTTCTTGATTATGGTGACAGCTTCTTCAACTTCCTCCTCCTTGGGTTCTTCTGGCACGTGTTTCTTGATGGTCACTTCCTCGCTCACTTCTTCAACAGGCTTCTCCTTTGGCTTCTTCTTCTTGATCTTAATTTCCTCAGTCACCTCTTCGACCTCTTCAACCTTAGGCTTCTCCTTCTTCTTGATTATAGTGACAGCTTCCTCAACTTCTTCTTCTTTTGGCTCTTCAGGAACGTGTTTCTTGATAGTAACTTCCTCGCTCACTTCTTCAACAGGCTTCTCCTTCGGCTTCTTCTTCTTCTTGATCGTAATTTCCTCGGTCACCTCTTCGACCTCTTCAACCTTGGGCTTCTCTTTCTTCTTGATTATGGTCACAGCTTCTTCAACTTCCTCCTCCTTAGGTTCTTCTGGCACATGTTTCTTGATGGTAACCTCCTCGCTCACTTCCTCCACAGGTTTCTCTTTTGGCTTCTTCTTCTTGATCTTAATTTCCTCGGTCACCTCTTCAACCTCCTCGATTTTAGGCTCTTCTTTCTTCTTCTTTATAATAGTGACAGCTTCCTCAACCTCTTCCTCTTTTGGTTCCTCAGGTACAACCCTTTTGATCGTGACTTCCTCGCTTACTTCTTCCACTGGCTTCTCTTTTGGCTTCTTCTTCTTGATTTTAATTTCTTCAGTCACCTCCTCAACCTCTTCAACCTTGGGCTCCTCTTTCTTCTTCTTGATTATGGTGACAGCTTCCTCTACCTCCTCTTCCTTTGGCTCTTCGGTCACAACCTTTTTGATTGTAATCTCTTCACTCACTTCTTCCACTGGCTTCTCTTTTGGCTTCTTCGGTTTCTTCTTGATTGTAATCTCTTCAGAAACCTCTTCCACTTCCACCTTTGGCTCTTCTGGCTTTAATTTCTTGATGGTGACTTCTTCAGTAACCTCCTCAATCACTTCAGCCTTTTGTGGAGCCTTCTTCAATGTAATTTCTGCCACTTCTTCCTCAGGTTGTTCCACAAATTTCTTAATTACAATTTCTTCAGCCACTTCTTCCACTACCTTTGGCTTCTTCGGTTTCTTCTTCTTAATTGTGACTTCTTCGGTCACCTCCTCTTCAGTTACTTCCTGAACTTTCGGTTTCTTTTTCAATGTGATTTGCTGAGTTACTTCTTCTTCCTCCACAACTTTAGGCTCCTCTGGCTTGACTTTCTTAATTGTCACCTCAGCCAGCTCTTCAACCTCTGTAACTTTGGCTTCTTCAGGTTTATCTTTCTTAATAAGAATTTCCTCGGTGACTTCCACGGTTTCAGTAACCTCTCCTTCTTTTGGCTTTTTCAACACCTTTGGCTTCTTAATGGTCACCTTTTCAGTCACCTCTTCCACTTCAGTGACCTTCCCTTCTTCCGGTTTGTCACGTTTGATGACAATTTCTTCTGTCACTTCCTCCGTTTCGGTGACCTCGCCCTTTTTAGGCTTCTTGAGTACCTGAGGTTTCTTGATGGTTATTTCACCTGTCACTTCCTCTACCTCCGTCACCTTAACTTCCTCTGGCTTGTCACGCTTGATGACAATTTCTTCTGTCACTTCCTCAGTTTCGATGACCTCGCCCTTTTTAGGCTTCTTGAGAACCTGTGGCTTCTTGATCGTAACCTCTGCAGACACCTCTTCAGTTTCTGTCACCTTCGCTTCTTCCGGTTTCTCTCTCTTGATTGTTATTTCTTCGGTGATTTCCACTGTTTCGCTGACCTCACCTTCTTTTGGCTTTTTCAGCACCTTTGGCTTCTTCACGGTCACCTTTTCCGTCACTTCTTCCACTTCTGTCACTTTTCCTTCTTCAGGCTTGTCCCTCTTGATCACAATTTCCTCCGTTACTTCCTCAACTTCTGTCACCTCTCCTTTCTTAGGCTTCTTGAGGATTTGAGGCTTCTTAATCGTCACCTCTCCTGTCACTTCCTCTACTTCAGTCACTTTAACTTCCTCCGGTTTCTCGCGTTTGATAACAATTTCTTCGGTCACTTCTTCCGTTTCCGTGACCTCTCCCTTCTTTGGCTTCTTCAGAATCTGGGGTTTCTTGACAGTAACTTCTTCAGTCACCTCTTCCACCTGAGTAATCTTTGCTTCTTCTGGTTTTGGCTTCTTAACAGTGATTTCTTCCGTGACTTCTTCGACCTCGGTAATCTCAGGCCTCTCTGGCTTGGCTATCTTCTTGATCGTTATTTCCTCAGATACTTCAGTGACTTCCAGTATCTTGGGCTTCTCTGGCTCCTTCTTTTTGATGGTGATTTCTTCGGTGACTTCCTCCACCTCCTCACTAACTTCAGCTTTCTTTGGCTTAATGGTGAATTCTTCAACAACTTCTTCCGCTTGTTCACCCTTCTTCTTGATGATCTTCACCTTCTTCACCTTGCGCTTCACTGGGGCTTCTTCCACGGTTACTTCTTCAGTGACTTCTTCGGTCACTTCTTCCTTAGGTTTCTTCTTGATGACCACTTCCTCAACCACTTCTTCCTTAATTTCTCCCACTTTCGGTTTGTGTATTTTCACTGTCTCCATAATTTCTTCCTCAACCACTTCTGTGGCCTGCTCTGGCTTTGCCTTTTCGATTGTGAGTGTTTCAGAGACCTCCTCAGTCACTTCTTCTTTCTCTGGCCTGCTCTTCTTCTTCTTCAGAACAACTTCCTCGACCACCTCCTCCTTCTTCTCTTCAGCCTGCAATACCTCCGGCTTCTCAGTAGTGACCTTGCCAGTGACTTCCGGCTCCGTGCTTGTCTTGGCCTGAACTTCGGCTGGTGCTGGCTCAGGAGACTTTGACTTTGCCCTTTGTTCAGGAGTTACCTGGGCAACTTCCAAGGATTCGAACTGGGGAATACTTTCCTTTGCTTGAACTCCTAGTGATGTCTTTCCAGGTATGTATTCTCCTTCCTTCTGCTCAGTGATCACTTCCTGGATGGTTATGGTCTCCTTCTGGGGAATGCTGACACCAGCCTTCAGCCCCTTAGGACGATCACCTGGCTGGTAGTCTTCCTCTTTCTGCTCGATGACAACTTCGCAGATGGTCAGCGTCTCCTGCTCAGGGATGGACACGGCCGCTTTGTACCCCCTCAGCTTGTCTCCAGGCTTGTAGTCGTCCACCTTATCCTCGCTGATGACCTCGCTGACGGTGATTGTTTGTAGCTCCGGCATCGTGATGTCAGCCAACGAACCTCTTGGTTTGTCTCCAGGTTTGTAGTGACCTTCCTTGATCTGGGTGACGACCTCGGACACTGTGATGACCTCCTGCTCCGGGATGGACACGGCCGCTTTGTACCCCCTCAGCTTGTCTCCAGGCTTGTAGTCGTCCACCTTATCATCGCTGATGACCTCGCTGATGACCATCGTCTCCTGCTCTGGGATGCGTATCGCCGCCTGGGCCCGCTTCACCGTCTCTTCGCTGAACTCCGTTTCGCTCTGGCTGACAATCACCTCGCTGATGCTGACAGTGTGCCTCTCTGGTATCGACATCTCTGCCTGGAAACCTTTCGGCTTGTCTCCAGGCATGTAAACGCCTTCCTTTTGACCAATAACTACCTGTCTAACGCTAGTCGCGGTCATTTGTTCTGGAAGAGAAACGTCGGCATATAACTCTTTAGCCTTTTCCCCAGGTGTATAGTCTCCCTCTTTGAGTTGTGTGATGATCTCGCTAATGGTGACTGTTTCCTGTTCTGGTAGTGTGATGGCTGCTTCCATGTGTTTTGGAAGGTCTCCAGGTTTGTAATCTCCCTCCTTGTGTTCTGTGATGACTTCGCAGATTGTGATGGTTTCCTGTTCTGGCATTGTGAGTGCAGCGTGTATTCCTTTGGGTGTGTCCCCAGGCTTGTAAACCCCCTCTTTATGTTGTGTGACAACTTCGCTAACCGCAACTGTTTCACGCTCTGGTATAGACACCGACGCCTGGTATCCCACAGGTTTGTCACCTGGTCTGTACACTCCTTCCTTCTGATCTGTGATTACTTCGCTGATTGTGATGGTCTCCTGCTCTGGAATACTCACACCTGCTCGTTCGTCCTTAGGCGTCTCTTCTGACTCAAGTTCTCCTTCCTTGTGCTGCACCACCGTCTCCCTCACAGACAACGTTTCTCTTTCACCCAAGGAAACAAGCGCCGTCTTGCCTTCTGGTCGGTCTCCAGGCCTGTAAATTCCTTCCTTGTCGTCAGCCACTATTTCACGGATGCTCAGTGTCTCCTTTTCTCCCAGCGAGATGGACGCCCTTTGGCCTTTGGGTTTGAAATCCCCTGTGTACTCCTCCTCCTTGTGCTCTGCGACCACCTCACTCACAGTAACGGTCTCTTGTTCTCGTAAGGACACATCCACCTGGTACTCCTTAGGCTTCATGCCAGGAACATAATCAGATTCTCTCTGTTCAGCCACCGTCTCGCTCACCAGGAAAGTCTCCCTCTCTGGCACAACTGGAGATGCCTTGTAACCTTTCACTTTGTCTCCTGGTCTGTAGTCGCCTTCTTTGACGTCCACAACAACCTCTCCGATGCTGACGGTCTCTTGTTCCGGAATAGTGATGTCCGCACGGTAGCCTTTAGGCACGTCTCCAGGCTTATACACACCCTCTTTTTGTTCGGCAACAACCTCGCTGACTGTAATAGTCTCCTGCTCTGGGATTGTCCTTCTCGCTGCATGTCCCTCTGGCTTATCACCAGGTTGGTACTCCCCTTCCTTATGCTCCACAATGACCTCTCTGACAGTCAACGACTTCTCCTCATTAAATCCAATGTCTGCCTTGTAACCTATGAATTTATCCCCAATTTTGTAATCGACTTCCTTCTCTTCCGAATTGATCTCAATGACCGTCAGAGTGTCTTGACCAGGAACAGTGACTTCTGCGAGCACACTCGCAGGCCTCTCCTCCGGTACACACTCGCTCTCCTTGTGTTCAGGCACCACCTGTCCAACCGTAACTGTCTGTTGCTCAATCATGGCCACCAAGGCCTGACGATCTTGCGGTTTTTCCTCGGGACGATAGACTCCTGTGCTAGAATCAGTGATGATTTCACTGATCGTAACAGTTTCCTGCTCAGGGATGGACACATCTGCCTTGTAATCTTTAGGCTTATCTGTAGGGATATACTCTCCTTCCTTCTGGTCTATGACTACTTCTCTGACCGATATGGTTTCCTGCTCGTTCAAGCTAACATCGGCCTGGAACTGCTTTGGCTTCTCAGATGGCCTGTACTCTCCTTCTTTCTGGTCAGTTACAATTTCGGCAACGCTGACAGTCTCCTGCTCAGGAATGCTCATGGACGCCTGGACTTCCGTGGGCTTGTCGTCAGGTGTGTACTCTCCTTCCATCTGTCCAAGGTGCACTTCCCTGACAGAAACAGGAACTTGCTCGTTGACAGCCAGTTCGGCTTGATATTCTTTGGGCTTGTCTCCAGGTCTATACGTCCCTTCTTTCTGGTCTGTTACAATCTCGCTGATGCTAACTCCTTCCAGCTCTGGAATCGTCATGTCTGCCTGATACTCCTTCGGTTTGTCTTCTGGGTTGTATTCGCCTTCCTTATGGTCTGTCACCACTTCTCTCACGTGAATGCACTCCTGTTCGTTCAGCGTCAATTCGGCTTGGTACTCCTTCGGTTTGTCTCCTCGTCTGTATATCCCTTCCTTGTGATCAGTGACAATCTCGCTGACAACAGTAGTTTCATGCTCAGGTATAGTGATGTCTGCTGTGTACTCCTTGGGCCTGTCGCTTGGGTGGTAATCTCCTTCCTTGTGATCTATCACTACTTCTCTGACAGTAATGCTTTCCTGCTCGTTCACAGTCACGTCTGCTAGAATCTCCTTAGGCTTGTCACCAGGACGATACACGCCCTCTCTCTGTTCTGGAACAGTTTCGCCAACGCTGATCGTCTCCTGTTCTGGGATTGTACATTCTGCAGTGTATTCCTTGGCCTTTTCTCCAGGAACGTACTCGCCTTCTTTCAGGTCTGTCACCACTTCACGGACAATGGCTGTCTCCTGCTCGTTCATCGACACGTCAGCCGAATAATGCTTAGGCTTGTCACCGGGTGTGTAAGTGCCTTCTTTTTGGTCTGTCACAACTTCGCAGACACTGATCGGCTCCTGCTCCGGAATAGTGCACGCGGCCTGGTACTCCTTTGGCTTGTCTCCGCTAGTATACTCACCTTCCTTGTGATCTGTCACTACTTGCTTCACACTGATGGTCTCGATTTCTCTGATGCTAACGTCAGCCTGGTACTCTTTAGGCTTGTCACCAGGTTTGTACTCTCCCTCTTTGAGCTGTGTCACCACTTCGCTCACGCTGATAGTCTCCTGCTCTGGGATTGTGACTCCTGCAGTGTACTCCTGTATCTTGTCAGTCGGCTTGTATTCACCTGCTCTATGATCGACGACAATCTCGCTGATATCAATGCTGGCCTGTTCATTCACAGTCACACTGGCCTGGAACTCTGCAGGTTTGTCTTCTGGACGGTAAACGCCTTCCTTCTGATCCGTGACTATTTGGCTGACGCTGATAGTTTCCTGCTCCGGGATGGTCACCAGAGCCTGATATTCCTTCGGTTTATCGCCAGGCTGGTAGTCGCCTTCCTTCTGTCCTACCATCACCTCTCGTACGCTGATGGTTTCTTGCTCGTTCAGTGTGACATCTGCTGTGTACTCCTTGGCCTTTTCTTCAGGCACGAAGTCACCTTCCTTCACAGGTGCGATGACTTGCCCCACTGTTGCGGTCTCACGCTCTGGCACTGTCACCTCTGCTTGATATTCTTTGGGTTTGTCGCCTGGCGTGTATTCTCCAGTCTTATCAGCCGTTACAACCTCTCTTATGCTGATGGTCTCCTGCTCGTCTATCGTCACGCCTGCCTGGTAGCCTTGAGGAGCGTCCTCTGGGTGGTATTCACCTTCCTTCAGCGTTGTTACTACCTGTCTCACAGTCGCAGTCTCCTGTTCACGAACGGTCACCTCGGCCTGATACTCCTTCGGTTTGTCTCCAGGAGTGTACTCCTCCGTCTTGTTTTCCGTGACCACTTCTCCCACAGTCAATGTTTCCTGTTCGTCAATGGTCATTCCGGCCTGGTATCCCTTTGGCTTCTCCTCTGCGTGGTACTCGCCTTCCTTTTGCTGCGGGATCACCTCGCGAACGCTGACGGTCTCCTGCTCGTCAATAGCTATTTCTGCCTGGTACTCTTTGGGTTTGTCCCCGGGTGTGTACTCCCCTTCCTTGTGACCCAACATGACCTGTCGCACTGAAGCTGCCTCCCTCTCGTCAATAGTCACGTCGGCTAGGAGTGCCTTTGGTTTGTCTTCGGGTGTGTATTCGGATTCCTTTTGTTGTGTCACCACCTCACTGACTGTGATTGTTTCGCGCTCTGGTATTGTGACGTCTGCGGTGTACTGTTTGGGTTTGTCGCCAGGAGTGTATTCGCCCTCCTTGTTTTGTGTGACAATCTGCCCCACAGTGACTGTTTCTCGTTCGTCTATTGTGACGTCAGCGTTGTATTCTTTTGGTCTGTCCCCAGGGGTGTACTCTCCCTCCTTCTGCTGTGTAACGACCTCGCGAATGCTGATTGTTTCCTGTTCTGGTATAGTCATGGCTGCTTGGTATCCTTTGGGTGTGTCCTCAGGTTTGTATTCCCCTTCCTTTTGTTCTGTGACTACCTCCCTGATTGTGACTGTTGTCTGTGCGTCAATCTGCACATCTGCCTGGTATCCCTTGGGTGCGTCTCCAGGTTTGTATTCGCCCTCCTTCTGTTCTGTGACAATCTCACTGACTGTGAGGGTTTCTTGTTCTGGGATGCTGACGTCTGCTTTGTAATCTTTTGGCGTGTCCCCCGGTTGGTACTCACCTTCTTTCTGCTCAGTGACAACCTCTCTGACGCTGAGTGGCTGCTGCTCGCTCACTGTCACCGATGCACGGCGACTCTGCGGCTTCTCCGGCTTGTACAGGCCCTCCCTGTCCTCAGACGTCACCTCGCACACGGTGAACGTCTCTTGCTCTGGAATAGTAACAGCTGCCTGGTAGCCCTTAATCTTGTCTCCAGGCTTGTACTCCCCCTCCTTCTGCTCGACCATGACCTCACGAACCGAAACTGTTTGTTGCTCGTTCACGGTCATTGAGGCCTGGTACTCTTTCGGTTTGTCTCCAGGCTGGTAATCATCGCCTCTTTGCTCGGCCACTACTTCGCCAACGCTTATGGTCTCGCGCTGTGGTATTGTCACCTCGGCCTGGAAGCCTTGCGGCTTCCACCCTGCCTGGTATTCCTCTTCCTTCTGATCGGCAATGACCTCGCTAATACTGATTGTTTCTTGTTCTGGTATGGTCATGGCTGCCTGGTATCCCTTGGGTTTGTCTCCTGGTCTGTACTCGCCCTCTTTCTGTTCTGTGACAACCTCTCGTATGCTGATTGTTTGCTGTTCGTTTACTGCCACTTCGGCCTGGTAACCCTTTGGTTTGTCGCCTGGTTTGTATTCCCCTTCCTTCAGTTCGGCAATGATTTCGCTGATGGTGAGTGTCTCTTTCTCTGGTATGGTCAGTTCTGCAGTGTATCCCATGGGTTTGTCTCCCGCCTTGTACTCGCCTTCCTTCTGCTCTATCAGCACTTGTCTGATGGAGAATGTTTCCAGCTCGTTTATCCCCACGTTAGCCTGATAGCCCTTGGGTTTGTCCCCAGCCTTGTATTCGCCTTCCTTCAGTTCTGCAATGATCTCGCTTATGTTGAGTGACTCCTTCTCGGGTATGGTGACGCCCGCCCGCAATCCCTTGGGTTTATCGCCAGGCTTGTATTCCACTTCCTTCTGTTCGATAATGACTTCCCGGATGGATATGGTCTGCTGCTCGTTTATCCCCACGTCTGCTTGGTAACCTTTTGGCTTGTCGCCTGGTCTGTAGTCGCCCTCCTTCTGTTCGGTAATGATCATGCTCACATTGATTGTCTCTAGTTCGGGTATGGTGATTTCGGCGTGGAAGTCTTTTGGTTTGTCACCGGGTGCGTAGTCTTCCTCCTTCTGCTCCGTGACCACCTCCCTGACCGATATGGTTTCTTGTTCTTTGAGTGTGACTGCTGCCTGGTATCCCTTGGGTATGTCGCCGGGATTGTACTCGCCTTCCCTCTGCTCCGCAACTGTTTCAATGACGGTGAGTGTTTGTTGTTGTGGAATGTTGACAGAGGCCTGGAAGCCCTTGGGTTTGTCTCCGGGCCGGTATTCGCCAGTATTCTGCTCCGCGACGACCTCCCCAATGGAAAATGTCTGCTGTTCTGGGAATGTGACAGCAGCCATCGCGCTCTTTGGCCTATCCCCTGGTTTGTAGAGCCCCTCCTTGTCGTCCAGGATGATTTCGCTGACAGTAAGAGTCTCTCGTTCTGGAATGAAAACATCTGCCTGGAAACCTGGCATTTTGTCCCCAGCCTTGTATTCCCCTTCCTTCTGCTCTGTGACAACTTCGCAGACGGTCACGGTCTCTTGTTCTGGGATTGTGATGTCGGCCCGAACGCCCTTTGGTACGTCTCCCGGTGTGTATGTGCCTTCCTTGTGTTCTGTCACAATTTCTCCTACGGTTACTGTTTCCTGTTGTGGGATTGTCATTTCTGCTAGTGCGCTTTTTGGTCTCCATTCTGTTGTATAGTCGCCCTCCTTCTGTTGTATGACTGTCTCGGTGACGCTGATTGTTTCTTGTGCGGACATACTGACAAGTGCGTGGTATGGTTCAGGTTTCCATTCTCCTGCCACATACTCACCTTCGCGTTCGTCTTCGGGCATTGCGTCCCTGATCGAAACTGTTTTTTGTGGATTGACACCGATACGTGCCTGGAACGACCGTGGCATTCGTTCCAATTGAACCTCTCCTTCTTTCAGAGGAGCAATGTATTCCTCGACAGTGATTGTCTCATATCCGGGAACACTGCTGTCTGCCTGCAACACTCTGGGGAATCTATCGGGCGGAATCTCTCCTTCCTTCTGGTCAAACACGACCTCTCCAACAGTCACTGTTTCTTGTTCGCTGATGCCCACTTCAGCCATGACTCCTTTAGGCATTTCTCCAGGCATGTATTCCCCTTCCTTCATCTGTGTCATCACTTCACCCACAGTGATTGTCTCCTGCTCAGGTATTGTCACCTCAGCCTGATATCCCTTTGGCATCTCGCCACACACGTATTCTCCTTCCTTCTGGTCCAAAACCACTTCCCTGACACTCACTGTCAGCTGCTCGTTAACTCCGACCTCTGCCTGAACTCCTTTTGGCATTTCGCCAGGCTGGTACTCCCCTTCCTTCTGTTGGGCGTGTATTTCGCCAACGGAAACAGTCTCTTGCTCCGGAACTGTCACCTGGGCCTGGAAGCCCTTGGGCATTTCTCCAGGTTTGTACTCTCCTTCCTTTTGGTCCAGGACGACTTCTCGTACCATGATGGTCAACTGCTCATTGACACCGACTTCTGCCTGGAAGGCCTTTGGCATCTCATCTGGCTTGTACTCTCCTTCCTTCAGCGGCGCGTTGATTTCTCTGATGGATATGGTTTCCTGTCCAGGCACCACCACATCGGCTTGGAATCCTTTTGGCATGCTTCCAGGCTTGTACTCGCTCTCCTTCTGCTCGATTATCACTTCCCGTACGCTGAACGATTCTTGTTCTGGTACGGACACATCGGCCTTAATTCCCTGAGGAGCTTCACCAGGGTGGTACTCGCCTTCCTTCTGATCAGTCACCACCTCTCTGACGGTGAACGATTGCTGCTCATTCACAGCCACATCGGCCTGCAATGCCTTAGGCATCTCTTCAGCTTTGAAGTCACCTTCCTTCTGCGGAAGGACCATTTCGCCTATGGAAATACCCTCCTGGCTTGGGACGGTCACTTCAGCCTGAAGTCCTCTAGGCATGGCTCCAGGCTTGTACTCGCCTTCCTTCAGATCCGATATAACTTCACCCACAGAAATTGTTTGCTGCTCATTAACTCCCACGTCGGCCTGGAATCCTTTAGGCATTTCTCCAGGCTTGTATTCGCCCTCTTTCAGCTCAGAAATGATTTCGCTCACATTGATCGACTCTTGCTCTGGAACTGAGAAGTCTGCCGTGACTTGAGACGGAACTTCGCCTGGAACGTACTCTCCTTCTCTGAGGCCAAGTTGGATTTCACGTATTATCAAGGTTAGCTGCTCATTCACAGCCACATCGGCCTGGAGGGCTTCTGGGATGTGTCCAGCTATTAGTTCCCCTTCTATTTGAGGAGCGTTGATTTCCCTGATGGAAATGCTTTCTTGTCCAGGAATAGTGAGTTTCGCCTGGAAGCTACGTGGCTTATCGCCAGGTTTGTACTCTCCTTCCTTCTGGTCTAGCACCACTTCCCTGATGCTGAACGATGTCTGTTCGTTGACTCCCACAGCTGCCTGGAAGCCCTTAGGCATGTCTCCAGGCTTGTACTCGCCTTCTCTCTGAGGTGCTACAATCTCACCAACTGAGACTGTCTCCTGCTGAGGAATTGCGAGTTGAGCGTGGAATCCTTGTGGGAGAACACCAGGAACGTATTCGCCTTCCTTCTGATCCAGCACAATTTCCCTGACAGACATCGTGACTTGTTCGTTCACTCCGACCGCAGCCTGGAATCCGTGAGGCATGTCACCAGGCTTGTACGTCCCTTCCTTCACGTCTGTGATTATCTCGCTAACAGTGACACCTTCTTGCTCAGGGATTGTCACGTCTGCTTGGAAACCTTTAAGGATATCGCCGGGTGTGTATTCGCTTTCCTTCTGCTCTGCCACCACTTCCTTGATGGACAGAGTCTGCTGCGTGCTGACGGTCATCTCGGCTTGCATTCCTTTGGGTATGTCTCCAGGTTTGTACTCTGTTTCTTTCAGATCCGGGTATATCTCGCTTACAGTGAACGACTCCTGCTCAGGGTAAGAGAACTCTGCCTTGACTCCTTCAGGCTTGTCACCAAGTTTGTATTCGCCTTCTTTCTGTCCTACGGTGACCTCACGCACCAATATCGTCTGCTGTTCGTTAACGATGACGTCAGCCTGGAAGCCCTTGATTTTGTCTCCTGGCTTGTAATCGCCTTCCTTGTGCTGTGCGATGACTTCTCGCACAATTGTACTTTCTTGCTCTGGTATAGTGACGTCCGCTTGAAATCCTTTGGGTTTGTCACCCGGCTGATACTCCTCTTCCTTCTGTTGGATCATGACTTCTCCCACACTGATCGTCTCTTGCTCCTTGATAGTCAGGGATGCTTGGTAGGAGTCAAACTTGTCTCCAGGCTTGTAATCCTTCTCCTTCTGCTCCACAAACAGCTCGCTCACTGTTACAGGTTCCTGTTCTGGTATGGTCACATCGGCTTGGTAACCTTTTGGCTTGTCTTCTGGAAGGTATTCGCCTTCCTTCTGAGCTGCTGTGACTTGGCTGATTGATATTGTTCGCTGCTCGGATAGGGCCACCTCTGCCTGGAACTCCTCAAATTTGTCTCCAACCTTATAGTCTCCAGCATGGTGTCCGGCCACTACCTCGCTCACGGTCAGTGTCTGTAGCTGGGAAAGCCTGCGATTGGCCTGTACTCCCAGGGTGCCTCCAGGCTTGTAATCCTCCTCCTTCTGCTCCACAATGACTTCACTCACGCTGACTGGTTCCTGCTCAGGGATCTTCATTTTCGCCTGGACACCTCTGAACGGTTTCTCTCCAGGCTTGACTTCATCAGCCTTGCCATCGGTGATGATCTCGCTGACAGTCATGGACTCCTGCTCCAGTATGGTCATTCCTGCAGTTGCACCTTTAGGCTTGTCTCCTGGCTTGTATTCCTCTTCCTTCTGGCCCACGAATTCTTCTGTGACTGTGAGCGACTCACGTTGCTCCACAGCCGTTTCAGCAATCATACTGGTCGGTTTCCAGCCCTTGTGGTACTCGCCTTCCTTGACGTCAGTCTGAACTTCGCTGATGCTGACAGACTCGACGGGCATTACAGCTGGAGAAGCGGTCACTTCCTTAGGCTTCGTCTCAGAGTACTCCTCTTCTTTAACCTCTGACCTCACTTCGCTGACGGTAAGTGTGTCCTGTGTGACAACTTGGGTCTTGGCTTGTTCTCCGATGAAAACTGGTGCTCCCGTGAATCCCACGGGCATCATCTCCGACGATCTTTCCTCGACGGCCACTCCTTGCACTTCACCAACAGCTACAGCCGCACGAGTCTCTTTCGGCTTGCTTGGAACAGACATTTCTTCAGCCACCTGCTGTGCTGTGATATCTGCAACAGTTAAAGACTGCTGTGAGAAGATGCTGACGCGTCTGCTTGTCACTTCAGACGCTTTCACAGCCGACACGCGACCAAGATCTTGTTCCTCCATGATTTCCTCTACAGTCACTGGTTCAAGCTGAGGCTGAACGCGAGTTGCCTGTTCCGTTACAGGTTTCCTGATCTTCAGAGGCTTCACTTCCTCCACCTCTGTTTCTTCTTGGCTAGGAGTAGCCTGAAGCTTCTTCAGTTTCTTCATTCGGCGCTTCTTAATGATTTCCTCTTCCTCCTCTTCTTCCTCTTCAACTTCCTTTTCAGGCTTCCTTACCTTTTTAGTGATGGTCTCCACGACCTCAACAGTTTCAACCTGCTGTTTCTGTTCATTGTCGGTGACTACAATCGTCTCTTCCTCCCTGATTTCCTCCGTTTTGGGTTTAATTTCGTGCGTTTCAACCTCGGTGATTGTGATATGCTCAGGTGACAATTCTTTCGCTCTGACGGCAGGAAGAAGAGCTTCTCTCTCTACAATTTCTTCCGTGACTATCATGCCTTCCTCGGGCTTTCTTTCAGGGATGACAATTTTCTTTCTCAGTACTTTCTTGACTATCCGCTTTTTGACAACTCTGCCATCCACCACAATCTCTTGCTCCTCTACTTCCTCCGGCATTTCAACAATTTCCACGTAAGGTCCCTTCTTGTCTTCAGGACGCTCGGGTCCTTCCTCCACTTCGGGAATCTCCTCTATTGTCACCTTTTCAACCACGGTTTCCTCCGTTTCTGGGGCCACTTCTTCGATTTTCAGGAACTCTTCCGTGCGTTCCTTGACGTCTCTTTCTACCCGGATGTCCTGTCTGCCTCTAACTCTCTTCTCAACTTTGAGTTCAGATGTTTTGAAAATTTCCTTCTCCTCTTCCTTTGGCTTCTTTCTAGCTTTGAGGGTAACATCAAAGATGCCCTTCTCCTTATCTTCCACCTCCTTCTCCTCGATTTCTTCCTCTGTAACCTTTTTCACTATTGTGTCTTTCTTTGGCTTTTTCAGTTGCCCCAGAGTTTGCGTGGTTACTACCTGCTGAACCTCAATGTCCTCCTCCTCCTCCTCTGAAGGGACTTTCTGTACCTTGTGTCTCGTCCTCTTTTTCTTTGTTACCGTTCTGTCTACCTCTTCTTCTTCTTCTTCTTCAGGCATCTCCACCACGGGTTGGACCTCAGTGGGTTTCTCTGGCGTGGGTTGTGGGAGTTCTCGTGTTGTTTCTGAAATAATAACTTGTGTTTGCTCAACCAGTGAGTGTGTGACTGTGGCTGGTGTCTGGTAATTGGGTTCTGGTTTATGCAAAATAGTCACTGTACTGCATGGTTGTGACAAGTACCTCTGAGAATACTGTATGAATTCTGGTTTGACCTCAGCCACAGGTTCAGTATACCACGACTGTTGAAGTTGGTGCGACTCCAGCATGTTGTGTGAATTGTGGAGTGACTCACCTTCAGTGATCTGTTCCTCGATGTCTGTTCTGGTTTCTTGCACCTCTTGGATTAACTCTGAGGTGCCTTCGTGTATCTTGTGTGTTGTTATAACCACTTTTTCCCTCTGATGGGCTTCTTCCAAGGCCTGGGCTTTTCTAACGGGTGTAGCCAATGGTTTCTTAAACATATCCTCAACCACACCATAAGTTACCTCCTCAGTTATCGGAGCCCTGTGTTCGGCCACGGTTGGGTGAGCTCTTTGAGATTTTGGAACCACAGCCGTCTCTAACAAGTCCTCAGTGTCGCCTACCTGAATCTCAGTAACTCTAACCACATTTTCTACCTGGAACCCCACGTTAGCAGTTGGTCCTACCGGTAACTCTTTTTGGACAAACACACCTTCCTTCTCCTGCAAATCTACTTCTTCCACAACCGGAGTCTCCTGGACCTCATGGCTAAATATTGCTAACACCTTTGTTGGATACTGCACGTCTAAAGGACCTGCAATAATTTCGGGAACAGTCACAGATTTGATGACAGTTTCTGTTCGCTCCATTTCGATCGAAGCAATCTGCTTGGCTGGCCTCGCCTCTCGCTGTAATTCCGTCTCTTTGTGTTCGGATGTTACTTCTGTAATCATCACACCCTGACCCATTTCGTACAAAATGCCTGCACTCTTCTTGTCTGGTTTTACTTCCTCAACTAGCGGTCCACCCGATTCGTCCACGGTCGCTTCAGTGATTATGATTCCTTCGTGAGCTATACTTTCAGGCTTTGCATGCAGCTTGTTCGGCTCCTCTTTCATCAAAGGTTGCACATTCGATTCCGGTACGACCATCGACTGTATCGGCACCTCGTGACTCGATAGAACAGGCAAGGCTGACTTTTGCTCTGGAAGTGTCTGTGGCTGATAAGAATCTGGAATGTCCTCTGTGGTCACCTGTGTCACGATGACACTTCGTTTGTGTTCAAACTCAGTTTCAGCAGTGGTTGTCTGAGGCAGTTTCACAAGTTCAAGTTCTGCCTCTCGTTCCAGCAGCACATTATCAGATGTCAATACCTCTCTCCTCGTTTGATGCTCTGGATGTACCCTGACCGACTCTGGTCGCTTGTGCTGAATATCCTCCAGACCCACATCAGTTATGACCTGAGATTTGACAGCCAGAGCGTGTTCCGACAATATGTCCATGGTCGCCTTTTTGGCAGCAGGTACATCATGGGTAGACAGCACCGTTTCTTTGTCCTCTGCCACAACCTGGGTCACAGTCATGCTCTTCTCAACTTCGAATTGGGTACGTGCACTCTTAGCATCAGGTCTTATGTCACCTGTGTATGTTCCTTCCACTTCTCCTAAAGTCGCCTCCATCTGAATCAGTCCTTCTACAATTCCCTGATCTAAATTAGCACGGGCTGTAATAGCTTCTTCCTTGGTCAACTGCCCTGTGGTTGCCTGCAAAGTGACTTCAGATTGCAGCGCGATTTCTTTCTCCAACACTAATGGAGTGGCCAAAGCTTCTTCAGGCGATTCAGCCGAATATGGGGCTTCCTTATCTTCGACAGTCACTTCCTGAATCAACGTAATACTCTTAACATCTTCCATTGCGACGGTCGCGCTCTTTGCATCAGGTCTGGTTCCAGGTTGGAACGAGCCTTCTCGTTCTGAAGTTGACATCACTTCAGTCACTACAGACTGCAGTCCTTCTTGGCTCATCCACGCTGTTTCGGTCTCAGGTCTCTTCTCTTCCAGCATGTCAACCGGAAGCTGCGGAACTACCTCAGATTGCAAAGCCGTTTCCTGCTGGATGACCTCAGGCGACGCGTGCTTTCCTTCAATCTCGCCAATAGATTCGTACTCTGCCGCCTTTTCTGATGCAGTTATCTGAAGCACGCTAATTCCTTGCTCTGATTCGATGTCGACATCAGCTTTGGTCGTTGTCGCCTCGAATTTTCCGGTGAATTCTGAAGCCGATTCGTGAGCCAAACCTTGTGTCTGAATTAGAGCTTGGAGAGCTTCCTCTGTGGCTTCGGCTGTGGCTGTGGTTGGAGCAGATGTGACAATCGATCCCAGACTCGCATCCGGAACGATTTCAGATTTCATTGGAACTTCCATCACGTCTGTTACGTCTGATGTTGCCCGCTTGCCTTTCGGTACTTCAGGTGCCACGTACTTCTTACCCGGGCTTTCCTCAGCGGTCACTACTGTGACTTCCACACCTTTCACTTCCTGGTACCGCACCTGAGCCAGCTTAGCATCAGGTTTGGCACCTCTCACAAACTCTCCTTCAGACTCGCCTATTGTAGCGACCGTCTGAACCAGCTCGTCAAATGCTTCCTGCTGAGGCTTTGCATGTGCTGAGGACGGTACTATTTTAGCGACGTCACCGACGCTAATATTGGCTATAGTTTCGGTAGTGAGCGCAATTGTCTGATCCAACACTTCAGGATGGGCCACTTGTTCAGTCGGTGCTTCAGGTGCCACATAGGTTGACTCCTTTTCCTCTGTCGTCACTGAAGTGACAATGACTCCAGTGTCCTGGGTCATGTCCAGCTCAGCTTGCTGTGTCACCGGCTTGAACGTGTCTACAAACTCGTTTTCATTCTCAGCAACAGTCGCTTCGGTAGTTATGATCCCTTCAACCGTGTCCTGTTCAGGTTTGGCCCTCCTAGTTTTGGGTGCTTCTTGTGTCACCAAACCCATTCCTATGTCCGTCACTACCTGGCTCTGAACAGCCACAATCTGTTCAGAAACCTGCATGCTCGCTTCCTTCCGCTCAGGTTGATCAGGAGAGTAAACAGCCTCTTTGTCCTCTGGTGTCACTTGCATCACTGACACTCCGATCACTCCTTCTTCAAACCCAATTTCAGCACTCTTTCCGGATGGCTGAACAGTGCTGTCAAACACACTCTCCTTATCTGCAGACGAAACTTCGGTCGTAAACACAGCATGATGTGTCCCATGTGTTGCCAATGCTTGAGTTGTTTCAGGCATGTCACGAGGCAGGTCACCCAACGATATCTGAGTGACCACGTCCGATTTGACTGCCACTTCCTGACCAGATATGTCACCATATGCGGCTGTCTCTTCTAGTTTTGCTGCTTGCACAAACGTGCCTTCCTTATCCTCTGGGGTTACCTGCAGGATTGTCACTGTAGTTCCTTCTTCATACTCAACACCTGCAGTCTTAGAATCGGGCATCAGAAGGGCCTCAACTTGACCTTCCTTTTCAGCTAAAGTTGCCTGAGTTTGGATCAACCCTTCGCAAACGCCATGTTCCGGCTTGGCATGACCAGTCTCAACAATGTGGTCGTCAATCCGACCAATACCAACACCTGCGACAACTTCGGATTGAACCGTGGCTTCATGGCTAGTTACTTCAGGAGTGGCCACAACTCCTTCAGGTGCTTTTGTGGCTAAATATTCGCCTTCCTTGTCCTGAGTGGTGACCTCAACCACGCTGAGGCCAGATTCCTCCACAAATTCGACGCCAGCCGTCTTCGAGTCTGGCTTCACGTCCTGCTTAAATTCGCCTTCGACTTCACCGGTACCGGTCTCTGTAGTCACGGAAGTCTCCAAGCCGTCCTGTCTAGACACGGCCCGTTCTCTAACTGGCGACTCTCGGCTGACGTCACCTAATTGAAAATCTGACACCACTTCGGATATCACAACCGATTCAAGCCCTGTTATGTCAGCGTCCGCAGTCACATTTTCTGGACGTACTGGTGAGACATACTCCGTCTCCTTAATTCCTGTAGTTACTTGCGTGATGTCAAGTACTTGGATTTCGTCAACGGCCACTTCTGCCGTCTTTGCATCTGGCTTTATGCGCTCAGTGAACAACCCTTCTGTTTCGCCTACGTCAGACTCGGTGCGAATCAGCTCTTCTAAAATATCACGTTGGACTTTGGCTCGCTTTGTTTTTGGAGATTCTTGCGACACTTCTCCAGTGCTGATGTCAGCGACGACCACGGCCTGAACCGCCGTCTCTTGTTCTAACACATCAGGTATGGCCACGCCTTGAGCAACCTCAGGTGTGACATAAGGAGCTTCCTTATCATCCAGAGTCACTTCCATGACCGTGACGCTGGTGATTCCTTCAGAATAATCAACCTGCGCTGTCTTTGTCTCTGGTAACACATCTGCCTTAAGATTCTCCTCCAGCTCAACAGCTGTGGTCTGCATCTGAATCGGAACTTGATGCGCTTCGTGTCCTGGAGCCGCCTTTTCTTGCACCGGAACATCTCTTTCTAATTGGAACGGCTGCACTTCAGACAACACGTCTGAATGAACTGCAACTTCTAGAGTGTGCAGATCCGGTGTGGCGCTAGTCCCGGCCGGTACAACAGGCGATACATATTCACCTTCTTTGTCCTCTGCAGTCACCTGCGTGATCGCAATGCTTTCCTCGACCATGAATTCCATTTGGGCACTCTTTGAATCAGGCTTTATCTGAGCATGGAATTCGCCCTCGGTTTCGCCAGGCATAGTTTCAGTCAGAATCAGGCTCTCCAAAGGCATCTGCTCCGGCTTTGCGTGCCCTGTCTGAGGTACGGGTGTTTCGATCGCACCGATGCCCATGTCCGGGACTGTTTCGGACTTGAGCGCAACTTGTCTGGCAGTGGTCACAAGCTGCTCTGCACTGTCAGTCTCAGGCGCTGCAGGAGCCTCGTACTCTGACCCTGTGCTTCCGAGGACCACCTGAGTGACTGTGATTGATTCTTCCAGGACCATATCCATGTCTGCCGATTTCGTTGCAGGCTTTAAGTCGCCTCTGAATATGCCTTCTTTCTCTGCAGTTATGGTCTGACTTGTTTCGAAACTGTATGTCGCATCCTGCTGCTGTTTGGCCAGACTAGTGACCGGCTTCTCGTATTCGACCGTCTGAACGTGAGTGTCGGTCAGCGTTTCTGTGACGGTCGCTGCCTCTCTACCGGTGATGTCCACATCTGCAATACCTTCCGCGCTCTTGGTGACAACCAGTGACTCTTCCTTGTCTTCTCCCATCACTTGAGTGACAGTCAGGCTTCGTTCTACCTGCACGTTGACTTCAGCGCTCTTGGTCGTGAATTTGAAATCGGCTGTGTATTCTCCTTCTACTTCGGACACAATCGACTCTGTGGTGACAATGTGATCTAAAGCGTCCTGTTCTGGTACGGCTTTACCGGATTCAGGCATGATTTCTGGTTTGAAAGGTGCAGCATCCACAGCAGGAACCGTCTCTTGCTGTGTAGCCACTGTTTTACCAACCATCTGCGGTGTACCAGTCTCCTCCACAGGTTTCTCAATGCTGTAAACTTCTTCCTTGTCGCCTGTCAGCACCTGAGTCACTGTCACTCCTTCTTGTCCCTCAGTAAATGACACTTCAGCCAATTTGGTGTCAGGCCTCACCCCTCTCTGGTAATGACCTTCCTTCTCCCCCGCTGCGTTTTCGGACACTATCAACCCTTCCAGTGGGGTTTGGGACACTTGGGCCTGGCCAGAAGCGGCCGTTTCTTTGGCCAACTCGCCCACTCCAGCCTCGACCACCACCTGAGACTTGATGGCCACTGTCCTTCCGGATATGTCAGCCACTGCTGTTTCACTTTCAGGAGCTTCAGGCGAGACCAGCTCCTTCTCGTGGTCACCTGCCACTATTTGCATCACACTCACGCTCTCTTCCTCCAAAACGGTCAGATCAGCCGTCTTTCCATCAGGTTTGGTTGGTCCCTTGTACACGTCCAGTCCTTCAGCAACGACCGCCTGTTCCACCACCGTTTCCTGGAAGGTCTGTTGATACGGTTTTGCCCATTTTCCTTCAGGCAGTCCCTTGTCCAGGTCAGCAGTTTGACCTTCAGCCACTGTTTCTTGCACCAATGCTGATGGCAGCGAATGAGCCGCAGCCACTTGACCCTTCTGGCTCTCTGGCGTTTCCTCTTGAGGGAAAATACCTTCCTTTTCTGACGTCGATGTTTCGGTAACATTAAGCGCCGATTGTGGTACAAACTCGGTGCCAACTGCTGTACCAGCCGGAATTGACTCCAAGCCTGCTACACCTTCACGCTCCTCAGCCATCACCTGCGTTATCTGCTTAGCCTCCTGCGTTTCAACAGATTGAACAGCTTCTTCAGACCTGTACTTCAGAATGTCTTTAAAATCGCCTGGAGCATCGACCGCTAGAACTTCGGTGACATCGCAGGACTCCATTGGACGTACCTGCACCTCTGCTATGATTTCGGTCGGACCTGCTTCTCTCTCGAAAGGTGCTTCGCTCTCAGCAGGTGTGGTCATTGACACTCCTCTGCTCTCGTACGAAATTAGTGACACATCAGCTCGTTTGCCTTCAGGCTTGAATTCGCCCGTGAACGAAACTTCAGATTCGGTAGCATGCGTTTCAGTCAGTGCGATCGATTCGCTTGGTTTGTAAATATCAACGAGGGCAGTTCCTTCTTTCCTTTCCTCAACAACCAGCTCGCTTTCTTTGTCCTGAACTCGTAGCTCAGTAGTCGATATGCTTTCAAACTCTGTCACTTTGCTGGTCGTACGTGCGGTTTCAGGCATTGATTCAGACTTGAAGTATTCCTCCTTCTCCTGCACGCTGATTTTGGACACCTGGACCGCTTCTCTGGACGCAACCTGCATCCCCGCCTGGTGAAACGGCGGAAGTCGACCTGGCACATACTCTCCTTCAAGTTCGCCCACATCCGGCTGCTGTGTAATTACCTGCTGCTGCGAAATTACTGTCTGTGTGGCTGACTCGGTGGCTACAAACACTTCCGGATAATACTTCTCCGGTCTGGTTTCAGGAACAACCTCTGTGACCACGACAGGAGCCACTTCAGGTACCTGAACATTAGGCTGCACCTGCTTGTCTGTGTCGATCGGTACCGTACCCAACGACACATCAGCCTCAGTTTCGCTCACATACACGCCCTCAACCTGGCTCATCCTCTTGGTCGCCTGGAATGACTGGGGCTTGAACTTGTCCTGAAACTCTTTCGCCGTGGACTGAACATCGCTTTCTGTGACCTGAATAGATTCGGAGAGGTCAACAGTGGACGACGCCTTTTCCGGTTGCGGTGTCTTGTCCGGAATCAGCTTATCCTCCTTGGTCTGCACATCTCGTTGTTCAGTTTCCAACGACCTGTGAGTTATGATTGTGATGCTGGCCTGCTCTTTCCTGGAAGAGTCCAGCAGTATTTCTGGAGCCTCGCATGTCGCGGCTGTTTCGACCCTAAACTGAGGACTTATCAAGGGTATTTCCGAGAGAGGCATGTCCCCGTTCTTTTTCTCAAACACCCCTACCTGCTCCTCGATTATTGTTTCTATCGAAGGCTGCTTGGGCCTGATAATTTTCCTAACAATGCGTCTCCCCCCTTCTATTTCGACCACCTCTTGTGTCTCTTCCTCCTCGCCCAGGCCTTCTTTGGTCACCCTTTGGACCATTTCCTCCTCAACCTCATCGCGTGTTAGTCTTTTGACTGTGGGTGAGAGTTCTGTGACACTGGTTTCTTCTGTCGTGTCCGTGGTGGATGTCTTGTGTTCTTCGGGTATCTGTTCCGCCAACTGTAATGTTTCTTCTGGTGTCTCTGTAATAAGGTGCAATGTTTTTGTGTGATTTTCGAGTGTGGTTTGGTGAGAAGTGCTTGTGGTGGTATCGGCTTTACCTCAGAAAACAGCCAAACGTAAGCGGCTTTTTACTGATGGTAAAGTGGACAGTGTGCATCAAAAATTGCCTGCATGACACCCTGTTGTGAATATTTTCAGTGAGTATATATGGCATGTGAACTCGTTTCAAGGCGATGCCATGCAGGTAATTGATGTTTTAAGACATGGGACCACTCACACACACGGAAAGGAACTCAGAACCACAACGACAAAATTAGACACTTTGACCTTAGTCAATAATTACAATGAAGCACTAAACAATACGACATATCAAACATATACGGTACGTGCGGGACTTTCATCACAGTCATGTACAGCTTCTGTGACGTTTGCTGTAGGTCATCGTGTGATATATCTTAACAAAGTGCCAAGTTATTGCCTTCTGAAGGAAGCACTTGTTCAAAACCGTCCCGTGGAGTGTACAAGATTTGCGACATAAGTAAGTCAGCACAGTATTTAACATAACTACACGTGTACAGGGCGAAGAAGGGATGTTAGAGGTGCATAGCTAAAGATATAACTATAAAGGTATTTGCTGTGACAATTATCAATTAATTTCACTGCAGATGAAATGATGCATATGCTTTTTCTCTATTATCTGCTTCAGTTGTGCCAATCCGAATGTGAATGCGGCGAATTTGAAAATTTTATTCCGTTTAAACTGCCCGCAGAAGTTGACGAATAACTAATATTATTTTTGTTTCGTAAACATTTATGGCTGTTAATGCATATGCAACCTATTTTGAACATGTCCGTATAGCCTAACAGACAAACAAATACGTCGGAATGTATACGCTATTGTTGCATTAGAGGACCAAGAATCCAACAAGAGTTTATTGGTGCAAAATAGTAAATGATATTTAACGAATTGACTCTCGGGCTTCTATATGCTGACTTGTGTTAGTCACGACACAGTGAATGTTCGTCCCGTAAAATTCAGGTTCATCAAGTTGGATTGTCATAACGGTATTCGTATAACTTCCAACTCTGCACATGAAGGACAAATAAAGGGTACGATAAGCCATAGTAAAGTAAGACTATGTAATTTTTTTGCACTGCACAAATACAATTGCAATGCTAAATTATATTATTTATGCAATTACCAGTAGTCTGTGTTGTAACCTATAGATTATTACCAACAGTGTAAGTCACCAGGCCTAAAAACCTATATTTGAAACATGTTAAGATATTGACGGTATCCATAAGCTACAGTATTATGACACTATTATTTATAGGAAGGTTGTAATTCAGTAGAACCCCGATTATCCGACTCCTTGGATTATTTTCGATTATGCGACGATGTTCCAGCCCCGTGGTTGACGGATAATCGGGGTTCTACTGTACTATCATTTCTCTTCAAAGTGAATTATAGTTACAGTGCACATTATTATAATCATCCTAATAGCAACACGGAAAACGTTGCAGTAGCTTGCAATAATAAGAACTACATGACGAGCACAACTATTGGTCGTGATATAAAGATTTGTAATTATAAAAATATGAAAACTTTACTACAAATGTTTAAAATTATCGTAATCGCAATACAATCTAAATGAAAAATTCGGAACAGTGGCCTTAAGGTAAAAAAATTGCCTTCTAAGTACATGCTCGCTATACACATAACTAAGAAAACAATGCATGTAATATTCTAGAATGTATAAGTAAGCCACACAACTACTTTTACGTACTAAATAGTGCATTAAATTTTTGTTTTTACAAATCGTGGCTAGTGTGCTTAAAAATTCATGTCAAAAATTTAATTGCTGAAACTACCTGAGTTACAACTAGGGGTCTATGGCTTGTCTGTACACTACAGATAACATAACAACATATAATACTAACGGGGGAAGTATCTATCAACACCAAATTGGGTACCAACATGCGGGGGTACAGCTCACATTGTTTCTGTAAAGGTGAGCTTAATGACACATAAATTTTGGGTCAAGGTTTTCAACAGTGTGACTTTTGGAAGTGCACTGCGTCTGTATGATTGGGCGTGTTATCATACGAGTGTAGGGTAATGTTGATCTTGTAATGTGTAGTGTGTTCAGAGTATATAGTGTTGTGATCAAGTTGAATGGTTCGAGTCTGTGTGAAATAACCTGAAAGGTTTTATGACAACGTGTGGTGTATCTTTTTGTGCAAGTTGCGAGTCCTTTGCTCTGGTTTAGTAACTCTTAGTCGACATAACACCCAAGAAGTCAGGAGATGCACCAACGGAGCAGACTCCAACCATGTAAAAAAATTATGCCAGCTTCAACCTGCAGTTCTTGCGATTTACAAATCACAACAATGATCTTCATTGCCCTCCACTCTCTCCTAAGACAAAATTAATTAGGTTCCTTATCACTATTCGCTTATTCTAATATCCTTATCACCATAAGACCTATGCATATAACAATGTATGTTAGCTTACTTTCTTCCGTAATGACACTTTCGATTGCCTGCTTGACTTCGGTCTCTTCTGGTTTAGGCTTTCTTCTTCTCCATGTCGTGATCTCTTCAACTTCTTCTGTTTCTTCCACCTCAGGCTTCTCTGGTTTCCTTCCTCTCTGCCAAGGAACGCCTTCTTCTTCCTTTGGCTTAGGTTTAGGTTTTCTCTTTCTACGCGTCTCTATAATCTCCTCCTCTACTGTTTCCTGCCTGGGACCTTGCCTCTCAAGGACGCTGACTGTCTCCTGATCTCTTCGCGTGGTAATCAACCGAGTGTCTTCTATGATCGTGGTTTCTGATGTCTCCTCTTCTGATGGCCGTCTTCGCCTTGTTATTGTGGTTTCAACAACTTCTTTGCTTCCTCGTCGCCATGGCACTACAGATTCCTCGACCACCTCCTTACTACCTCGTCTCCATGGTACAACAGTCTCTTCGACCACTTCCTTACTTCCACGGCGCCAAGGAACAGGTGTCTCCTCATCTGTAGACCTTCTGGGACCTCTTTTCCAAGGAACAGCTTCTAGAGGCTTCGGCTCTTCAACTTTAGGTTTCTGAGCGACCATTTTGAGGTCCTCCATTTGTCGCCTGAGCAGGGTCAACCTTGTGTCCTCCTCCACTATTGTTTGTTCTGTAACCTCTTCCTCTGACGGCCTTCTTGTTTTCTTGATGATTGTGATGTCTTCCCGACTTGATTTCCTCCATGGAGCAATTTCGCTTATTGTTGTTTCTTCAACTTCGGTCTTACTTGGCCGCCTCCAAGGAACGACTTCTTCCTCTACTCTTTCAATCACACCTCTCCTGATGTCAGTCACTTCGGACACTTGCATCCTCATTCTTGTCACATCCTCTTCTTCCCACACACCTCTACGCGACAGAGTTGTCTCTTCAGTTTGTCGAATAGTCGATTCTGACATCACAGGTTTCAGCGGCTTCAGTTGGATCTCGCTTGGTTTGAACTCCACTTCTTTGATTTCATGCTCGACAGGTCTCAAGTGTCTTGGGATCTTATCCTTCTCACCCTTCTTCTTCGGCTCTCTAACCACGGGTTTGAGACCAGCCTTGATGTCCTGGTACTCAACACTGGGATGAAGTCCTTCCTCACGTTGTGTGAACTCCACTTTCTTGGGGGCCAGTTTGACAAACTCAACCTGTTCAACCATCACAGCCTGAAACTTAGGCTTGCGTTTCTTCTCCTCGCCCGGTTTCTTAGGCTTCTTTTTCTTCTTAGTAATTTCGGTAATCTCAGTCACTTCTGTTACAAGCCTCTCTGTTGTTTCAGAGTCAGTTATTTGTGCAGTTTCAGGTTTCTGTGGCTCGTACACAAACACTTGCTCCACATCCTGTATATCGTATTCCACCATCTCTGGTTTCTTTCGCTTCTCCTTTGGTTTCTTTGGAACAGGCTTCAGGGCCCCTCGCATTGAAATGTAATCGTCTTCTGCTTTCGATGGCCGCCTGTCTGTCAGCCCAGGTCTAAATAATCCCTGGTCCGATGTGTCAGCATCTGAGAGAGTCGCTCTCAGTGGTTTCAAGGCGAATTCAATAGGTTGGCTCTCAATGGGCTTCACCTTACGTTTGACTGCCTTGAGTTGCGTGAAGCTTGGCTTTTCCTCTGTCACCTCCTTTTCTACTCTCTCCACAGGTTTCAATGCTCCTTTGAGGATTCGATAAACATCATCCGGAGCAGCACCTTTGGGAATGTTCACAAGAGAGGCCTGAAGAGGCTTCATCTTGGAGAGAATTGAGGTGACCTTAACCTGAGTGACGGAGTGTTCAACCAAAGTAATCTCAGAGAGGTTCACGACTGTCAAAGTTCGCTTCACTTTCTTGTGCTTCTTTTTCTTTTCTTCGGGTTTCTTCTCCTCAGGTTTGGATTCTTCTGGCTTCACTTCTTCTGGCTTCTCGGGTTTCTTCTCTTCTGGAATTGCTGGCCATACTTCCTCCGGAGCTTCCTTAGGTTTCTTGGGCTTTTTCTTTGGCTTCCGTTCTACAGTCTCTTCTTCTCTGACTACCCTTTCGACCACCATTTGCTCTATCTTCTCCTCGGTGATTTCAGTCGGCTTCAATGGTTTGAGCGTCGGATATTCTTCTTCTGGCTTCTCTTCTACCTTAGCTTCTCTCCTTACTGGTTTCAACATGTGCTTAGCCATAGTGAACGATTCTCCTGCTTCGACCTTCTCTTGTTTGAAAAGGACACGTTTTGGTTTCTTTGGCTTGACTCCTTTAGGCGCTTCCTCTGATGGTTTTTCTTCTGGGGCAACAACCTCCTTTGAAATGGTCTCTTCCTCGCCCACCACAGGAGCTTCTTCTATTTCTTCCGGCTTTTTCGGCTTCCTCTCTTTAGGTTTACGTATCTCTTCAACAGTGGTTGTTACCGTTACTTCCTCTTCTTCGTCGTCTCGTACAACAGGTTTCAGTGTAACCTTCTCAATTTCTTCTTCTTCGCGTGGTTTTACTCCTTTGAGTATTGGCTTCAAGCGAACCTCTTCTGGTTTTTCAGGCACGGGCTCCTTTGGCACCTTTTTCCTTCTCACCTTTTCAGTCGTGATTTCCACCTCCTCTATCTCTCTCACTACTGGTTTAAGCTTAATCTCTTCCACCTCCTCTGTGACCTGTTTAGGCTCTCTTCTGACAGGTTTCAGATGGACCTCTTCTGGCATTTCAGGTGTTGTGTCCTTTGGCACCCTCTTCTTCAACACCTTTTCTGTGACTGTAACTTCCTCCACTTCCTGCTCTCTTACAACAGGCTTCAGCACAACCTTCTCCACATCTTCTGGAGCAGGCTTGGGCTCCCTTCGAGTTGGTTTTAGGTGGACTTCTTCAGGCTTTTCCGGTTTCTCTTCCTTTGGTCTTCGTCTCCTTGTCACCTCAGTTACAGTTTCTTCTTCAGTTACCTCTTCATCTCGGACAACAGGCTTCAATGTTACCTGCTCTGTTTCCTCCTCCGGAAGAGGCTTTGGTTCTCTTCGAGTAGGTTTGAGGCGGACCTCTTCAGGCTTTTCAGGTTTGTCTTCCCTTATGCCTCTTCTCCAAGTTACCTCAGTGACAGTATCTTCTTCTGTAACCTTTTCATCTCTATCAACAGGTTTCAAAGTAACCTGTTCTGTATCCTCTTCCGGACGAGGCTTTGGTTCTCGGCGGGTAGGTTTGAGACTAACCTCCTCTGGCTTTTCAGGCTTGTCTTCTCTTATCCCTCTTCTCCAAGTTACCTCAGTGACAGTCTCTTCCTCTGTAACTTTTTCATCTCTAACAACAGGCTTCAATGTCACCTGTTCTGTTTCCTCCTCTGGACGAGGCTTTGGTTCTTTTCGGGTAGGTTTGAGACGAACTTCTTCAGGCTTTTCAGGTTTTTCCTCCTTTGGTCCTCTTCTTCTTGTTACCTCAGTGACAGTCTCTTCTTCTGTAACTCCTTCATCTCGAACAACAGGTTTCAATGTCACCTGTTCCGTTTCCTCCTCCGGAAGAGGCTTTGGTTCTCTTCGGGTAGGTTTGAGACGAACTTCTTCAGGCTTTTCAGGCTTGTCTTCCTTTACTCCTCTTCTCCATGTGACTTCAGTAACAGTCTCTTCTTCTGTAACCTTTTCATCTCTGACAACAGGTTTTAGTGTGACCTGCTCTGGTTCCTCCTCTGGACGAGGCTTTGGTTCTCTTCGAGTAGGTTTGAGACGAACTTCTTCAGGCTTTTCAGGTTTGTCTTCCCTTAGGCCTCTTCTCCAAGTTACCTCAGTGACAGTCTCTTCTTCTGTAACCTTTTCATCTTTATCAACAGGCTTCAACGTAACTTGCTCTGTTTCTTCTTCTGGACGAAGCTTTGGTTCTCTCTTAGTCGGTTTTAGGTGGACTTCTTCTGGCTTTTCAGGTTTGTCTTCCCTTACGCCTCTTCTCCATGTTACCTCAGTTACAGTCTCTTCTTCTTTAACTTCTTCATCTCTAACAACAGGCTTCAACGTAACTTGTTCTGTTTCCTCCTCTGGACGAGGCTTTGGTTCTCTTCTGGTAGGCTTGAGGCGGACCTCTTCAGGCTTTTCAGGTTTGGGCTCCTTTGGTGCCTTCTTCCTTGTCACCTCCGTAATAGTTTCTTCCTCTGTTGTTTCTTCATCTTTCACAACAGGCTTCAATGTAACCTGTTCCATTTCTTCTTCTGGAAGAGGCTTAGGTTCTCTTCTGGTAGGCTTTAGACGAACCTCCTCAGGCTTTTCAGGTTTCTGCTTAGGTGCTCTCCTTCTTGTCACCTTCTCCGTGACAACTTCTTCCTCATCTGTTTCTTCGGATTCTTCACCTTCAGGAGCAACCTCACCTGGGATGTCGACTTTCTCTTCGCTAACCTCACCAGGCCGCCTGCCTCGCTTAACTCTCTTCCTCCTATGCTTTTTCTTTGTTGTTACTTCTTTCTCTTCTGGTTTTTGTATAACTTCCTTTTCTTCTATCACAGTCGTTTCTTTCACAACCCCAACCTCGTCTCTCCTAATTGGTCGGCTCTCCTCTCGGATGAGGACAGGCTCTTCGGACACTATCACAGAACGCTTCTTTTGAGTCTCTTCCCGGACAGTCACGCTCTTGATGTCATATTCAGGTGCTAGGCTGGAATCTTCCACGCCTTCATCAGGGAACACAACAGTTGTTTCCTCCACAGTGAATTGTGGTTCCTCTACCACCTTTGCAGGTACAACCTTGTCTTCCTTTGGTTTCTTCTCGACAACCTCCTTTCGAATGGTCTCAATCTCCTCTATTTTCATGGAATCATCTTCTGGAATTATGACCTTTCCTTCAGGCAAATGGATTGGAATCATCCTACTCTTTGGCTTCTCTCGGGGACCTTCCTCCTCGCTCACGATTGCTGTGGTCTCCTCCACACCTTTGTATTCGTGGGTTGAAATCTCCTCAATTTTAACTCCTCTGTCAATTATTTGTAACCCTTTGAGCTCTTCAGGCTTTTCAGGCCTTCGAAGGTCAGCGTCCTTGAGTACTTGAGGCTTTTCTTCGCGTCCCTTGGCAGTGTCTACACTTTCTTCTGTGTACTGAGGCTTCACTGCCTCCACTGGAGACTCCCATTCATGCAGCTTTTCTTCTGTAGAAATCAAGACACATGGCAGAAAAACTTAAACCTTGGTTCTCTTCAGCACTTGTAATTAGTGGGCCAAGGCAGTAGCAGAAATGATAAAGACGAAAAAAGAAAGCAAAACTGGAAGTTGTGAAGAAAAGGTGACGTTGCACACTTGCAGCTTATCCAGTCCCACAAGCCATCCATTAGCAGTGTTTTATAAGCAAGCGATATCATGGGGGGAAGGTGGGAGGGTTGTAACAAAATCTTGTTGAACTTAAAATAAAAATCAAATAAAAATGGATTTGATAAAAATATTACACCTTTGAATAATATTTGATCCGAAAATTTTGCTCACAATTGAATGGCCAGCTTGGCACATAATTCACAAAAATTATGTAAGAAAAAAAATTTAAGGAATTCAAAAAGTGATTTGATAAGTTACTTTGGTTCAAGCCATGCAAAAAAGCTGATAATAATAGTCCACCAACTCAAAAACAAAAGTTTAACCAAATAGATGTCAAATATTGAGAGTACGTAGGCCTACATGTAACTAACTGATTGCTTCAAAAAAAATATCTTCATAAAAATACATAATGTTTGCTGGCTCAAACCAAAAGTAATTCCAAGTCATTCAGTGTGCAAAATTTCATGAACAAATGTACAGAAAAATATTTGGAAATGAAAAAAAAATGCTCAGTTCACAATATTTCATGAAGCGCCATACAAATAAAAGTTCCAAATTGTAAAATTGAAAAATAAAATAAACCAGAACAGAGAACATTTCAGTGTTATATTGAAAATGCAGAAGTAAATGTGTTGTGTAATGCATGGTAATCTGGTAAAAATAGGTGCATTGTGTTGCAGGTAGTACAGTAATTATGGACACATGTAAAGTTTTTTTTTTTTGAGGTAAATGCTGTTATGTACGAAGGATTGGAAAATGTTGGTGCATTTGGTGATTTTTGATGAGTGTGAAAATATTGTTATCTGCAGACTAAGGAGCATTGCAATTATGGCTTTAAAGCTTGTGAAGGGTCTATTGGCTTCTCAATTTCGCACTATGGCACAGTACTTGTCCATGCAATGCTTAATTACTGGGGGTATTTATAAGTTTGGAATGATATATACTGGTATCGTTAGAGTGCAATATTATTACGGATAGTAAAAGTGAGTCAGAGTTCGGATCTACTGTACAGTAAGCATTTATCGTATATCACATATAAGGAAGTAAATGCGTATTTTTATATATGGGGACTCTGGTTGAGCACAATGTTAGGTTGTAAGTGTTTGCTAAGTTTCAGGCTATGTCGGTAAGGCTGGGTAATTAGCCCTAGGCTGAAGCATAAAGTTTGTTATGGTAACTAGATGAGCTAGGTATGCTAATGTGGAAGAAGGGCGCACAGTATTCTACAAGACAGATGCATGAGAGATGTTCGGTGAATAACAGAGTGAGGATTGTGCGTTTAGTTGGTGTGAATAAAGTAACGCGGATGTGCAGGTCATCTTGCCAACAAAATCCTTGCGAGTGCAAACGCAGGGAATACATTTCGAAAATGCATTGATTCAGGGGGAGGAATGTGTAAAGTGTTACAATAAATCATAAATAAGTGTAGTATTCCATTGAGAAGCAGTTGTTATGGAGATCAAACCAGTCGATACAAAATCATAAAAATTATTTTAAACTGAAATAAAAATAGCTGCAACGAAGGGTTAATAACTTAAATGGGAATGACAACCCCCAAATTATCTAGCAGGAAATTATAATGGTACCAAAATAAACACATGCTAAGAAATATAGAGTTGCATTTGAAATGATAAAGAATCATGTTCTTACAGCCTACCATGCATAAAATAAAAATAAGAAGCAGGACATATGAGTAAATATTTAAATACAAACTATCTCAAATTTGTATCAATCTTTCCATGATGAATATTCCAAATTATCAGAATGTAGTAAACTTCATTGGCAAGATTTTAATCAAGAAATAAAATGACCTAAATAAGTTAACTAAACTGTGATAGTCAAAATTCCTACCTTCCAACTCCTTTTCTGTCGCCTTCAGAAGACGCATCTTCTTCGTCAATTCTAAAAGATTTTGCAAACAAGGCATGTTATTTATGTTGTTGCAGCACAAAATACATGTACTGAAATTGATCATGGCATGTAAATAAATGAACAAACGATACTGCACACATCAAGGTCACATGAATGTCCAATAACTACGGTACTGCATAACAAAAGAAATGGGAATGGGATTGTTAGCAGGTGCAATGAAATAATAATTAGTCTACAAGAAAATGGGGGAAATGTCAATTTTATTCACATGAAATAATTTCAGGGGCAAACAAAAAACACAAACAAAACAAGGAAACAATAAAAAATAAAAAAAGAAGAGGAAAACTGAATACAAAGGACTATCAAAATAAGCTAATGTAAATGCAACGTGATGACTTTAAATACACTATGCAGACATAACATTAGATACAATATTTACAACACATTTTGGTAATAGCTTATTACTTCAGCATAATGTGAAACAAGTAGCTAAGTGAATGAAATGCTAACAACAAGTAGTTACGGGGAACTAACCACGCACGGCACAAGTTCTTCTCCTGCACTGACCTTTGCTGAGAAAATGTCTTGCTTCTTCCACAGTAGCCTTCTGGAACTCCTCCGTGGTTGTCACTTGTCCCGTCTCCTGTGTCACCTTCTGCCTGGTCACACGACCAAGTCCAATCTGGGTCTCGGTTTGCATCACCTACATCGAAACAAAAGTTATGCCTTCAACATAATAACAGATGGCATTTTCGTCTGTGCCTTTTGCGACGTAATACTTGCAATAATAAATGTAATGTAGCTAATGTGCATTGCATAAGTTATGTGAACTGTTTGACAGTAGGTAATCTATGAATGTGCATTTCTCTGCATGAGTATGAGAGTTGAGGGTGGATATTTTCCGTTGGGTTTCTGACCTGTGCGGACTCCTGTGTGTGGGTGAGTCTCATGGTGGCAGTGTCAGTCTTTGTGCGGTCTACCTCCAGTGGCACGGTGCCAGTCTGGACCTGAACTTCCTGCACCACCATCCCAGCCCTGGTCTGTTGTGTCACCTGACTAGTTGTGGTTTCGACTGCGCTGGTTATGAAGTCTTCAGGCTGCATCTGTGTCATAACCTCCTCAACTCTTACCGGGTGAACCTCCACCATCTTCATAAGAGCCTTGAACCCAGTTGAAGTTGACTTCCGGCGAGTTATCACCTCCTCCGCTCGCACCTGCCAGAGTGAAATATGAATTACCATCCTGTTCACCGAAATGCCAAGGAACGCACCACTCAAATGGTAAGCAAAAGTTTCTCGTTCAGTAAGAAATTAATGGTGCTCAGGTCCTAATTCTGTTTATGGGCCTGGTAAATTAAATTTGACTTCATGTTAAGGTTGATTATAAGCGTGTGAAATGTTTAATGTGGCAGTTTGGGACAGAAGTGTCATGTTGAACATGTTATTGGTTCATTCATTCGTTATTCATTACATCACAGCATAATCCCAGAAATGGGGTAGCCAGCAACGAATAGTGTAATTCATTGTAATGGTCATACGAGACTGCTATGTGTACACACTAGTCGTTGCTGGGATTATGCTGTGATGTAATATAATGAATGAATGTCATTGGTGTGGGGTAGAAATTATTGCTGCCGTCTCAGAGAGGCGTAGAGGTAAGCGGAAAGGGCAGTTGAAAGGTGCAGAGTCAGGTCGTGCGCCTGCAAAAGTTTCAATTATTGAAAACAGTGCCATTTTGATATTTCATAATGAGGTATAGGGTTTTATGAATGGTAGTGTGGTATTAAAATGTGAAGCATGGTGACAATCAAGGGGTAAAAAATGAAAACAGTGTGTTGTAAGCATCATGTGTGAGTGTAAAACAAGAGTAAGCCAGAATTCGGGTTGTTGAAAAACTGAAAACAGTGTGTTGTAAGGATCATGTGTGAGTGTAAAACAAGAGTAAGCCAGAATTCGGGTTGTTGAAAAACTGAAAAAATAGTTTTTTGGGCTCCCATGCGATAGTGGGCCATTGGGACTAGCATGTTGCTGTGTACCTGTGTGACGAGAGGACTGTACCCAACCCGCTCCACCAGGTGTACCATAGCCCTCTCGGCTTCGGGTGTCCTCAGAGCAGGGAACCTTCCAGTGTCAAACATCTCCTGAATCTCAACTACGGTTACTCCCTGGGTCATCAAAAAGCCAATCTTTGCCATTTCCCTCATGGGTTTCTCTCCTGGTCCAAATGGTCTTGTGGACAGTTGCTGCATCACCTCTTCTACGTAGAGTGATTCAATAGTGCTCAAGTCCACTGTTGCTTCCTCTGTTCTCGGTGTGAACCTCCTGAGGTCACCTGGTTTGACCTGGGTCATGATAGTTTCAACAGTGACTGCCTCTTGCACACCTTGTTCTGAAGGTCGTGCTTTGGCTTCAGGGAATTCCCTCGTAAGTCCCTCTGTTTGCATTTCCGGCTGAACCTGCTGGACTGTCACAGACTCTCTGGATGACCACCTGCGTTCGGCGGTCACTACTGTTCTCCTCTTTTCCTCCATAGTGGCCACCTCGGCCTCATGCTTAACCTCGGACACTGTCAACGGCTCTTGGAAGGACACCTTTCTCTCTGCGCGAACCTTCTCTGGCTTTTTTGGCTGTACGAGTTGATCCAGAGGCTGCTCTGGCCTTGTCTCTGTCACCTCTGCAGTCATGGTTGGAGTTGCTTTGGGTTCGGCCACTGTCTGCAAGAATTTGTGTTCCCCACATGTTTGATAACTGTGTTTCTTGTGTACTGGTTAAACCCTATGATTTAGGATATGTGGCTTATGATGTTTGAATTTTTGTTGACAGGAAATGTGTGGGCAATGATTACGGTGACCAAATTGTGGGGGGAAATATGGACACATATAGAAAAATTAATGTGCTTTCAACATCTCTTCATTGTCAATCGGACTCATGCAAAGGCCAAATCCTTACGTTGCTACAAGTACAAACAATTTACATATCTGAATTCACCATAAAATGAGAGACGTTGAAAGCAACCTGACTGATAACAAACCAGCTACAGGTGCAAGACTCACCTCTTCTGGTTTGACCTTCTTGAGCTTCCCCACCTTCTCTTCTTCGGTGACTTCAGTGACCTCCACTGCTTTCTTCGCAAGTCTCCTGGCATCCTCCTCTATCTTCCTTCTAGCCCGCAGCAGTGTTATGTCTTCAGTTTCCTGGTACTCCACAGTGCTACTCAAAATATAACATTCACTTTAATACACCCGTTTACATCACTAGCACCCAATAAAAATACCTGCCATATAATCGGTGAATAGAGAATTCGAAATAAGTGGGCACTGACCTTTCTTCAACTTCCTTCTTCGGCTTTCTCCTCCTGGTCACTCTCGTCTCTTCCACCACGGTCGTTTTCACAATCTTCCTTGACCTCTCCTCTGTGGTCAGCTCTTCCACGTACAAATAAGCCCTGGTGATCTGGACGCCTTCTTCGTTGGTGGCCTTGCAAACATACTCGCCCTGCATGTCCGGAGTTACATGAACCAGTGTCAAGGTTGTCTTGTCTTCCAGAATTCTGATCTGGATCTGCTTTGAGTTGGTGAGGAGTATGTCGTTCCTGTACCATGCAATTTCTGAAAAGTACACAGTATTTGGTGACGTTAAACATACCATTTTTGGATGCATGAGTTGTGACTGTTGTGCAACAAATAAATTTACCTGGCGTTGGTGTCCCGCTGAACTTGCATTCAAGTGTGACAGTTTCCGTCTCCTTTGCCCTCATGTCCACAATTTGCTGGGTGAAGATTGGTGCTTGTTTCACGACTGGAAATGAACAAGTCGGCTAAATCAAGCTGCAACATCAGATAAAGGAAGGCACACCCACCTGACAGTGTTATTAGTCTTGCATGCCACTACTATTATGCACACAATGGGACTAGGTTAACATGACATGCGATCGTCGTTAAAGCCGCGTGACTCAGAGTCGTCCATGCACTGGCTCTCGAGAAGAAGGAACTCCTGAAGCTCTTCATTGCTGTCTGCGGTGTGAAGCATCGGGAGTGAAAAGGGGTCGATTTCCCTTGGTTCTGTCGGGAAGTCCTCAGCTTTTAGTGAGGTGGGAAGTGACTTTGACTTCCGAGATGGGATAGGTATTTTTGATTTGGGTCTTGCTCCAGTTTGAGGTGTTAAGGCCTCAATGGCTTCGTTTATTGATCGGCGATGGTGCTGAAGGTAATCAGTCATCGCTTCAGCTGCAGGCACTCTCACACGTCTAATCTCCAAAGTCGTTTTTGTGGAGGTCACTTCAGATGCACGACGTGAGGCATGCAATTCTAGGCTGTCTACAGACATGGACGAGCACGAAGAGGAGCTCATGCGTGGGCGTGCATGAGAGCCTTTACCTGTACGTGTTGACTTCAGTTCCTCCATCTTCGTCACCCAATCAGGCTTGCGGTACTCCTTGGTGCCCAAGTACTCTGAAGGGTGGCAAAAATTGCATACTCAATTAACACACTGAACTGCAAAATAATTGCAAATTATAGCTGGCTCATCCAAAGCTGGACTTGTTTACAGAAGGAATGAAAAAAGTAGAGCACTCATTTATGCAATGGACATTGTTGAAGCTCACAGCAATGTCTCATTCCGTAACATAATGAGTGAACGCTACCATTTCCATCTCCTGTCGTAAAAGTAGTTCAGCGGATGAACCAGCTATGGATTGCAACCTGTTGAAAAACATGTAAATAATTAGCACACTTTTCTGAAAAACAGACACTTGGCATTGTGTAATGTATATGTGTGGGTGTTTGTGTGTTACAACTGGCAGTTCCTGAAACACCTAGAATGTGGAGGAAAAATATGCATATATTTAGCTTCATACGATGACATGGGCCAATTGATATTTCTTCCAGCGACTCACCGTGAACCAGAACCTCAGTGACGGTGGTGTCAACACCAACAGGGTTCTGTGCTGTACACAGAACTTCCCCTGCATCGTCAGGGAAAACTTCCTTGACGTTAAGTATTGAGGTTCCGTCTTCATAATCATCAACTTGGAATTCCTCGGTGGGCTCAATAGGTTTGCTCTGGTGGTACCACTTAACTTGTGGCTTTGGACGACCCTCTGCCTTGACTTCGAATCTGGCATGACAGAAAAACATGTAATTTACTGCGTATACTGCAGAGCCATAAAATATTTACCTGGCAGGCTCTCCGTCATTAACATTGGTGACACTTGGCAGCCTACGGACAAATACAGGGGCCGTGCCAACTTCCTCTTCTTCTGATGATACTTCCTACAAATGAACCAAACAACAATAGAGGTTGATTATGTCAGCCCTATGCTTTTCCATCTTTCAAACGCACCTTCTCAGCTGGCAATTCCTCCTCTGAACTCGGACTGGTGACATCTGCTTCGTCAGTTCCTGCCGTTCTTGAAGCACTTTCCGAGTCTGGAACGTACTCATACGCTGAAAGTTGCAAGACCACATTTTGGTAAGACAGCCCTTTGTGCATATGCTGATGATACACTCACGTTCGACTGACAGGCTGGCCACTGTGATGGCCTCGCCCACCTTGTTGGTGGCGACGCAGGCATATTCTCCAGAATCTTCTGGGAACACCTCTGCAATGACCATCTCGCAGACACCCTGGGTACCATGCACCACCTTCCAATCCTTATGCTCTCGGATTGGCTCCCCTTTGTGTAGCCACTGCACCTTTGGAGTTGGCTTCCCATGTACCTGCGTCAAGAAACAGCAATATGATAAAATTCAACTTCAGGATTCCTCAAGTGAAAACTGACCTCGCACATGAGGTGTGCCTCCTCGCCATCCATGACCTTGAGGTCCTTCAGAGGCACTGTGACAATGGGGGCCACCAACTCCTCGGTGAGGGTCTCCTTCACTACGTTAAGGGAGGCAGTGGTTGTCACCGATCCGACAACATTCTCGGCTCTGCAGGTGAATTCGCCAGCATGCTCCCAAAGGACCTCGTTGATCATCAAAACTGATCTGTTTTCTGTGGTCGCTATTTGGAGGTCCTTGGAATGCTATAAAATTAGAGAAAGGTCAGCCCACACCTGTACTATAAAAGATATGTAATGTTAACATACTTTGATAGGCTTTGAGTTGAGAGACCACTGGAAGGAACATGTTGGGAATGACTTGACCACGACTTCCAATATAGCCACCTCCTTTTCGGGTACAATCAGAGGTCGAAGTTGACGAACAAAGCTGGGAGGAACTGCCTCAGCCATCTGCTTGGTTGGTTCTGCATCATCACACGAGGAAATTAGTGCCCTCAAAATCATTACATCTGAACAGCATAATAATGGGCCAACTCACCAGTGACGCGAACAGTCCCTGAGCTCCTGGCTTCTCCAGCTTCATTGGTTACCCGAACTTCATATTTCCCTGAATCGCTTGAAAATGCATCGGCAATAGACAAAGTGGTCTTTCCCTTCTCAGTCTTAATGTCAACATCGTCCATTGGCTTCACCTCTTTGCCGTTGATGAACCATTTTGGAGTTGGTTCCGGCTTGCCTTCAAACTCGGCTACCAGGTCAACCCTGGAGTGAACCTTTGCAATCTGGGCCTCAACCGGCTTTGTGATGACTGGAGCTTGCATTGGCTCCACCTTTTTAACAATAGGTGCTTCTCCCAACACAACATTAGCTTTGGATACAGCCTTTCCATATGGATTCGTGGCATGGCAGGTGTAGAAGGCTTCGTGTTGAGGCGTGACTTCAGTGATAGTGAGCGTAGCGAGGCCTGTAGTTTTGTCATATTGAGGCTGGTGACGTGGAGACGGCATGACTCTTTCCTCGCCCAAGTACCAGGTAACCATGGGTGCAGGACGACCAACAACAGTGCATGTTAAAGTGGCACGCTCTCCAGGTCTTGCCTGCATCGGCTGAAGAATCTCCGTAAAGTGAGGTGCTTCCCCTTCTTCCACTTCTTTGGCTGCTAAAAAATGTTAAAGACACATGATTATAAAGTAATACAATCACAACAACACAGACACTCTTACATGTTAGTCATTACATGTACTTGTTAAATGTACGCAACTTGCAGAATGCTGTTATGGCTCAACAAATTTCAAGTAGGTGCCTTTAAAAAAATTGCTGAAACTAAGTGACTAGGCAGCATATTACATCATTTGCGTACCTGGAATGCGTCAAGTATTGTTAGCATTGCACACTCAGTGAAATCACAAATTCTCACATGCTCATTAATAAATTAAGCATTTTCACGAGGTACTCCCAACACTGTTGAGAGATATAAAACACTTTGAACTTGCAGCCAAACTGGCAAACGGACCTGCTATGAATCACACCTATTTCTGTTGCCTATTACCTCCTACATGAATATGTGCTTGTCCTCTAAATGCTTTAAACTACATACTCTTCAATATGCTCGGTTGCACGGATTACTCAAAAACTGCCAAGGTCAGCCAAGTAATTTCAGTACTGCACACTTTTTGACAACAAAATGATAAAAATACATGTTTATGCACCAAATACGTGTGTAATTAACACAAATGGTCACTTTTTGTTCTGGCGGCTGAGTTAGAGTCATGCGCACACATTGGACACAACATTTTCATGCGTGGGGATTCACGCATGTACCTCGGACAAGCAGGTTTGCGGTGGTGGTTGCTGTTCCGGCAGGGTTCTTTGCCCTGCAGCTGTACATTCCGGCATCATCTTCCACCACCTCTGTTATCTCCAGGGTTGCGGTCGATTCAAAGACTGATGTGGAGACCCGCCTGCTTGGCTGGATCACCGCATCGTTCTTGAACCATGTGATTTCAGGGAATGGCTCTCCTTCCACCTGCGCCTGGAACCTCACAGTGCTGGTGACTGTAGTGATCTGCGGCTGCACTTTCTTGGTGAAACGTGGAGCCACTCCTCTCTCCACATGCTTCTTCACCACCTTCTTACGCTTCTCCACAACCTCTGTCTTTTGAGCCACCACAACCGGAGTCACCTCTTCCCTTATCTCAACGACCTCTTCCTTCCTGACCTGGCTGTCGACCCTAACTCCCCGTTGCCATGGAAGTTTGGGCTTCTCTTCCGGCTCCGGCTTCTTCTCCTTCTTCTCTACAGTCTTGAGCACCACTTCCGTTGTAGACACTTCAGCTTGCCTGACCTCCTCTGGAGCTTCAGTGATTTGTACCGGTTCAAGCTCAGGCTTTTCAACAGCCTTTGGCTTCAGAACCACCTCTTCTTTGACTTCAGTGACCTGAGCAGTGACAACAACCTCTTCCTGCTCCTCTTCCACTCGAACAAATTCCTTCTCGACTGGTGCCCTCCTCCATGGAGCTTCCTTTGGCTTTTCTTCCTCCTTTGGAACTGGCTTCAGCTGAACCTCCTCACGTTTGGGCTCTTCAGGTTTCTTTTCTTGAACGACTGGCTTCAGCTTCACAGGTTCAGGTTTCTCTTCTTCGGGCTTTTCACGCTTCACAGGCTTCAGCTGAACCTGTTCAGGCTTTTCTTCTTCCGGTTTTGGAATCTGGCGAACTGGTTTCAGTGCCACGGGCTCGGGTTTTTCTTCTTCAGGCTTTTCCCGCTGGAATGGCTTCAATTTTACAGGTTCAGGCTTTTCCTCTTCCGGTTTCTCCACTTTGAAAGGCTTCAGCTTCACAGGTTCAGGCTTTTCCTCCTCAGGCTTTTCCCTCTGGAAGGGCTTCAGCTTCACTGGTTCTGGCTTTTCTTCTTCAGGCTTTTCCCTCTGGAACGGCTTCAGCTTCACTGGTTCTGGCTTCTCCTCTTCAGGCTTGTCTCGCTTGAATGGTTTCAGCTGAACTTGTTCAGGCTTTTCTTCCTCAGGCTTTGGAAGTTGACGGAAAGGCTTCAGCTTCACTTCAGGAACTTCCTCTTCTGGTTTCTCGCGTGTGATTGGCTTCAGCTTCATTGGTTCAGGCTTCTCCTCTTCCGGTTTGTCTCGCTTGAATGGTTTCAGCTGAACTTGTTCAGGCTTTTCTTCCTCAGGCTTTGGAAGTAGACGGACAGGCTTCAGCTTCACTTCAGGAACTTCCTCTTCCGGCTTCTCGCGTGTGATTGGCTTCAGCTTCACAGGCTCAGGAGCTTCCTGAACTGGCTGCTTCTTTTCCACTGGCTTCAGATCGACTGTTTCCATGGGAGTCACTTCTGGTTTCTTCTCCTCCTTCTTGACAGGCTTCAGAGTAACTTCTACCACCTCATCCTCCGTGTCTTTGGTCACTCCTCGCCTCCATGTCACCACTGGTGCTGGTGCTTCTTCCTTCGGCTTCTTCTTCTTGACGTCTCTCAGCCAAGGCAGTTTGGGTTTTTCGTCAGTTGGCGATTCCTTCTTCTCTGGTTCTTCCAAAGTGACGTCAGCCCAACTTTCTTCCGGCTTCTTTTCTTCCGGAACCTTCTTCTCTTCCTTGGGCTTACGGCGCCTCCAGAATGGCACCTTCTCTTCAACCTTTTCTTCCACCTTCTCAGTCACTTTCTCTACAGTCACCTTCTCGCCAATCTTCAGCAAGCTGGTGTCTTCCTCCGTGACAAATTCTCCCTTCTCAACCTGCTTCTCAACCTTTTCCTCGACTTTCTTGGCCTGCTTGAGCCATGGAAGCTTACGTGTTGGTTTGACTTCCTCTGGTTTCTCCTTCTGAAACGGTTTCAACTGCACCTCCTCTCGCTTTTCTGGTTCAACAGGCTTTGGTTGCTTAGGAATCGGCTTCAGATGAACTTCTTCCGGAACTTCTTCCGGTCTCTCCAGTCGTCTTCCAGGCTTCAGCTCAACCTTCTCTGGAATCTCCTCTGGCTTTTCTATTCTTCGACCTGGCTTCAGCTCAACCTTCTCTGGTACCTCTTCCTTCGGCTTCTCTTTCTGGGGTCTTCTCCACTCTGGAAGCTTCTCTTCTTCCTTTGGTTTTTCACCCCATCTTGGCTTCTGTCTTTCTTCCTGCTTCTCAACTACTCTCTGAAGCTCTTCCTCTACCTTGCGAGTCAGATCCAAGAGAGACACATCTTCTGTTTCGACATAAGGCTGTTGAGGCACCTCCTCAGGTTTCTCCTTCTTTACAGGCTTCAACTTGATTGGTTCTGGAGCCTGCTCTTCCGGCTTCTGAATCTTCTGGCCAGGCTTCAGCTCAACTGTCTCCATGGTCGGTGCTTCAATCACCCTCTCGACTTTCTTTGTGGGTTTCAACACTTCTTCCTTTGGTCTCAGCCATTCAGGCACCTTCTTCTCCTCTTCCTCTCGCTTCTTTCTGATCCAGATTGGTACCTTTTCCTCTGGTTTTGGTGCCTGTTCCTTCTCTTCCTCAACTTTCCTGTCCAGTAGAAGCCTGCTGGCATCTTCAGTCTCAGCGTAAGGTTGAACCCCTTCTTCTGGCTTGGGAGCTTCTTCTTCAACCTTCTTCTTTCGAATCCATACGGGGACCTTCTCCTCTGGTTTTGGTTTCTCCTCTGGCTTTGGCTTCTGCTCTTTGGTTTCGTCGACTTTTCTGGCCAGAAGCAGCCTGCTGGCATCTTCAGTCTCAGCGTAAGGTTGAACTCCCTCCTCTGGTTTTGGAGCCTCCTCTTCCACCTTCTTCTTCCGGAGCCAAATTGGTAATTTCTCTTCTGGTTTTGGTTTTTCCTCAGGTTTAGGCTTCACTTTAGTTTCCTCAATCTTTCTATCCATAAGAAGTCGGCTATCATCTTCCTCTGTTGTGTACGGCTGCATCTCCTCCGTCGGCCTCTGCCATGGCTTTAGATGTACTGGCTCAGCAGGTTTCTCCTCAGGCTTTTCTGGACGACGGACAGGCTTGAGATCAACTTGTTCAAGTGTTTCTGCTTCTGGTTTATATCCCTCCCGCTTTGTTGGCTTCAATTCAACCTTCTCTAAAGTAGGAGTTTCAATTACTCTCTCCTGCTTCTTTGTTGGTTTCAGCATTTCCTCTTTGGGCTTCTTCCACTCTGGTTCTTTCGGTGCCTCCTCCTCCTCTCGCTTCTTCCGTATCCATATTGGAACCTTTTCTTCAGGCTTTGGCTTCGGTGCCTCTTCTCTTGTTTCTTCAACACCACGCTGAAGTTGCAGGAGACTCGCATCATCCGTTTCAGTGTAAGGCTGAACACCCGTCTCTTCTTTTGTAGGTTTCTTCCGTATCCATATTGGCACCTTTTCTTCAGGCTTTGGCTTTGGAAACTCCTCTTTCGTTTCTTCAACCTGGCGTTGAAGTTGAAGTCGACTTGCATCGTCTGTTTCTGTGTATGGACGGATTCCTGTCTCTTCTTTTTGTACTTCCTTTTCCTTTGGCGCTTCTTTCTTCCATGGCTTCAGCTGAACTTGCTCAGGACCTGGCTCACCAGGCTTCTCAATAGGCTTACCTGGTTTCAGTTCAACTTGTTCCAATGTCTCCTTCTCAATGACCCTCTGCTCTCGTTTGGTGGGCTTCAGCACTTCTTCCTTTGGTCTCAGCCATTCGGGCAGCTCCTCCTTCTTCTTCCGTTGCCATATTGGCAGCTTTTCTTCAGGCTTCGGCTTCCTTCTTTCAGTCTCTTCAACTTGCTCACCACGATCAAGGAGAGATGTATCTTCAGTCTCTGAATATGGCTGTTGACCAAATTCATCAGGCTTTGGCTTCGGTCTCTGCCATGGCTTCAGATGGACTTGCTCTGGTGCCTCTTCGGGCCTTTCACCTCTCTGCCACGGCTTAAGTTGTACTTGCTCAGGTGTTTCCTCAGGTCTTTCACCTCTCTGCCATGGCTTCAGATGTATTGGTTCTTGAGTCTCTTCAGGCCTTGACCCTCTTCGGCCAGGCTTCAGCTGAACTTGCTCTAACTGCGTTGCATCAAGTGGACGTTTCTCAATCTTCGATGGCCTCAGCTCCACCTGCTCCAGTGTTTCCTTCTCAATGACCTTTTCCGTCCGCTGAACTCGCTTCAGAACCTCTTCCCTCGGTTGCCTCAACCACTCTGGAACCTTATCCTCTTCCTTCTCCAGTTTAGGCTGCCATGGTAGCCGCTTCTGCTTGGTCTCATCAACCCTTTGGTCGCTTCGGAGCCAACTGGTGTCTTCAGACGTCGAGTATGGCTGAACTCCTTCTTCAGGCACTCTCCACGGGACATCCATTGCCTTTCGCACTCTGACATCTCGACTCAGTGACAGATACTCGCTATCTTCAACAGATTGGTACTGCTGACGTGAGATCTCCTCCTGTGTTAATTGCTTACCCTGTGATGTTTGAGTGACTTGCTGAATTCCCTCCTTTGTTCCTTCGGTTACATGTGCCGCTGTGCTGACTTTTGTCCTCCCTGAAAGTCAAGAAAGATGCAACAATTAATCACACAACAGCGGGAGGTATTTCTAGACGTATTTCTCTGTAAACATCTGTTTCGTTCTCTAGGGGAACTTACAGGCACCATTAGGATGTAGTCCAGAAAAGTGTGCGTAACAAGTCTGCATGCGAAGAAGTTATTTTTACAAGGACGTTTAGCATGACAGAAGTCACTTTTCCTCACTTTCAGACACACGGGTTTTGACTAATGATCTATCCCAAGGCAGCAAGTTTTTTTCAGACCAATAATATTTTTTGCATGGTTGGTACTATATATACGTGTGTGTGAAGTCGCAAGGTGCTTGACCTCAATTTTAATTTTAGCAACTGATATCAAAGCAGGAGTTCAATCATTCAAATGGTATTGAATGTGTGTGGCCTGCATGCTGATAAAATTCATGCTTCTGCTGCCACTGCAAAAGCATGAAGGGTTTGTAGGCAGTGGCATGTTATCGAAACCAAGTGTTGGCTGTAGTTTACTCATTTTCTATGTGTACATGTCCAGCATTATTTTATTTCTGACATTTATTTTCCTCAAGGCTGTGCAGTGCGGGCTGCATGAAAAGCAAGGATACGCAACATGCCTTGAGGCGATGCCATATCATAACCGGAGCGAAATGCAGGCCCGATCCAATTCGCACATAAGTAATAGTCTGGCCTCCAAACAAGTGTTTCGTAACACCATGACTAACAAGTACGGCTGGGTCCAGACCACCAATTGGGCCACTCAAAGAGAGTGATTTAGGTGACAACCCGTACGTCTCCATATAAGGAGTCTACTAGTTTGGAAAAAGCGGGTCAGCCAACAGCAACATTGTTAGCCTGCAATAATCGGACCTTACAATGCACTATATTTAGGCAACATGTAGGTAAGTGTGGAGGGGGGGAGGCGCACCACATGGGATCGCCCCCCACCTCTGGTGACGTCTAGTGGGGGATTGGCTCGAGTATGTGTGTGGGTTACCTCACACTCACACACTCACACTTTCAGAGTAGAAGGAGATGAGGTTGGAGGCCAGTGACCACAAAATTTTTGTGTAGGTGGGCAGGTGTGTGGGGGGCAGTGTGTGACTAATGCGAGTGACGTCACAGCCTTTCTCAGACCTCATGTCGTGTGTACAGTATGTGGACGAAGGTTGAGCTGTGCGGTCGAGTTTACAAGAAGTGCGGTGGGCAGTGTCGCAATATCATATACAGCATGAAACAGTGATAGTGACTATACATAGTGGTGATCCGGTTTCAGTGAGTTGGACTGAAAATAGCCAAAAGTGCGCGGTTTCGCAACAAAAAAAACTTGGGAAGTGTGAAAACCTCCGGATGCCGAGACTGATTCTGGCGCCTGTGACAAGTGACACTTCCCCCTCTCGGTGCACCTGCTCGTTAATTAGCGAAAGGATGTGTACGGGGGCCAACACTTTCAAACGCTCGCCCAGCAGTTAGATCCTTAAAATAACATCTACCCCGCAAAACGGCTCCAAAGTGCAGGAAAAACCCATTGTTTGACATTCCCACTGTCAAGCCAAGCAATCCTTAAAATTGTGCGAAAAATTGCATATACGATGTCCGTATCGGTGAATATCTCGATTATCTGGCGTTTAATTAAATAAAGCCAATTTAAAGGGGTAATATTCGGATGCAAAGGTGCAATTTGCACTCTAGATGAAAATTTTGCACGAGTGGACAAAATTATAAGATTTATATGAGCTTTCTAATGCTGTGTACAAATCACTGCTGACACTTTCATGAGCAAGTGAAAATTCAATTATTATCACCAATACGGACATGATTTCAATAATTCTGAAACAAGGCCGTTAGTATATTATTGCAATTATTTTCGTGATTGGTTAAATTGCCATTACATGTACTTGATATCATTTTAAAATAGCAAATTTGCACTTTATGCTCAAGAAGGGATGTGTGAAAAATTACATTTTTTTTAGCCCGTCCAATTAGCCAGAATTGCACGTAACCGCCCATTCGCAATTACTTGGGAGGGGCAGTGAATGTCCGAAAGGCTCTAAAAATAATTGTGGAAATTTCTTTTCGCGCATTACAGGTCTGAGAAATGCCCCGTAAATTTTTAGGCATGGGTCCGGTCGGAATCTTCGAAATGCGAGGCCGCAGTCTCGTTTGAAAGTGTTGTCCCCCTTTTCGCGAAAGGAGTACACACCAATGTATCTCGACTTGAATTAAGACCAACCAGACTACATGTCACTACTTCTTCTTTTTTTATTTTATTTTATCTGAGTGTGTCTGTTGCATGCTCCAACTAAATAGGGTCATCCGGTCGTTACCGGAGAGAGAAGGAGTCAACCCTCGCCAAATAGGGTCATGTGAAAGGGCCTGACTCTCACGTTACGTTTATGGGGGGGGTGGAGGAGAGGGGAGGGGGGAGGGGGAGGGGAAAAAGAGTATGCGAAAAGAAAAAAATTGTGCAGACCTGAACCGAAGGAGGTAGACAGGAATAGGGTGGAAGTGAAGAAAAATAAACCGGGAACACGTTCTTATAGCAAAAAACTTAATTGCTTCTAACTTTGTACCCCCCAATTTTTAAATATGTGCCGAAACTTTATGTAAGCAGTGGTTTTTTCGGAAGTTGTTACCAACAAAGTAGGTCAAATGGTTTTCCGAGAAAAATTATGTTACGTCCCAAGTTTTGTGGGAGAAATAATTTTACAGTAAAACCTAGATGGCTAAGTTATAGCAGAGTCGCTCTGAAGGAGAAAAAAAAAAACGTATTTCCCACTGTTTACGACGACAAAAAAAAATCTACTTTTCCGATGTGTGAGGGTCCGTTATAGACAGGTTTCCCTGTATAATATTTTCCTGCCTGAAATATGTTCCTCAGATCAACTTTCGAAATTATTTTGAGTGGTTTTTTAAATATCTTCTGTGCAATTGAAATAAAACCCAATAATTTCATATGAAATGCGTTCAATTGGCTCAGTTAATTAATTCGTATAATAAATCATATTAAAAACATTTCAGTCTCCAGGACAAAAAAGCTAAAAGAAGTTATGGAGTTATGATTATTTCACGCAAGAAAATGCTGGCTCAAATGTGTGATGAATGAAATTGGCTCTAATTGAGTGAAACTCCACTCAAAATTATTCAGATCTGTAAATTGTAATGTGTGCATGTAGTTTCCGTTAGCAGAAAGTTTGTGAAATGTTTTTTTTTTTGGTCACATTCCAATTATGATGTAATTGCAAATAAATCTGTGCCCAATCTCCCTCGATCCTTCAATTCTTCCCCACGTATTGTATTCAAGGAAAAAGAAATGCAATAAAACTTGGTTGTACAATCTCACTCACTTTTTATTTTTATCCTCTCCACTGTTATTGTTAGTCCATGACACACAAGAGGGAATTGTTTCATATCTCATTTTGAAAATGCGTCGTATTCCTGAAATAACGTGACGTTTATAACCCATTTGGTTGGTTTTTTCACAAAAAAATATATATATTGGGAGAATCACCACGTAAGAATCTGAACCTGATCCAACTTTGCCCAAAAGACAAGGAGGATGTCACCAAGACCCTTAATCTCAGCCTCTGAGGCCCCGTTTACAACTCTACTTTGGAGGGGCGCATTTACGAGTCACGTCGTAAGTACAGGACATGCCAAAAAGACCGCGACAGAAAAAAAAGTCAGGAGACACACCGGGAGCAAGTAATAAATCCCGCATTTCCCCAGCTCTAAATCCGTCCTAAAGAAAAAAAAAAAGAAAGAAAAAGGATGGGAGGGCTTGAGATCTATATTTGGAGCTCGGGAAACGGAGCCCAGCAAAGTCAAAAAGAAATGGCGGGGGTCTCAAAATAGCATTTTGCGGCTGGAAGTTCTCTAAGGAGGCCGATTCTAATTCGAAAAGAAGAAGGCTGTATAGACGTGGATCAAGTTCTCTCATCACATGTAGGCTCAGTCGGATATAGAAGCAAAAAAGGATTTACAGAGTTCGCACACATACGACAAAAAAAATAGAGAAACGACATTTAACTATGTGGTTTCTATACTTAGCTGGTTATGTAAAGGAAAATGTTCATGTTTATGATTCCTGGTCGACTTCACTGATGGAAGCCAAAAGCTAATTTCGGGGGGAACCAAAAAAAAAATATTCGCATCTGACTCACAACCTCGACTGAAGGGCGGTTATATCACTGAGCCGTGACTTTGTGCATCAGGAATTTCAAGAACACAAAAGCAAAATGCTGGTCGGCTTACTGACAAAAGGGATGGGCTTTTTTTTTTTTGAGGAAAACGAATGGTTTGCAAACATTCCGAAAATAGAGGATGAGACTGTCAGGTGGAATCTCACAAACTGTATTACTCGTGTCAAAAAATAGAAAGCCCCCAAAAATATATGTCAGAGCAGAGTGTGACTTGTATTGATCTGGCTCAATTTTTGGTACATCCCAAATATTTTAAAAAATATGCCCACCAGGGATGAATCTGACCATTAAAAAATCTGACAAAATTATGTGCATTTTCACAGCGATCGTTTCGTTTATTGAAGTTTTCTTTTGATTGTAACATACAATTGTTCACACATCCTTTTTTTTATATATATGAGCAACCAGATAATATATATTTCTTCTAGTATTGATAACAACACATAAAGGAAAAAAAGAAAAATATATAATGTTAGAAAAGCTCTATTTCGATATGAAGCATCCTTCACATATTAGGAAACGTTCGTTTCCTCCGATCGTTCGAGTCAAAGTTTTATTACCGTTCACAACAGTATTCGAAAGAGCAAGAAAAAAATATATATATAAAGAGGTAAGATTCCTTGTCAAATTCTAATCTGAATAATTCGTAGGGTCAAAAATAATAATAATAATAATTTTCATGTCCAATTGATTCCTGTGGTCTGAATAAAAGACCAACAACCTTTTTATCTTGCAGGATTAACACAGTGACTAGAATCTGACGTTCTCACTCAACTCCCGACTGTTCGGCACCATTGAAATAAAAATGGCTCTGTTGCCATCCAACAATCCACACACATTTAGATTTTTTTTTTACAAGTCGACGACTTCGAGGATACCATGCATTTTTTTTTTGGTCAAAATTTTCATGTTTTGTAATTTTTTTTTCTTTGTTTTCCATACACCTTGTACTGCATTTTAAAATGTATACTACATATTATTTGAAGAGACAAGGCATTGTTCAGGTTCCAATTAAGCAAGTGAGGATCCAGACGTAATTTTTAGCTCACCTTAACTATCGTTCAGAATACCAAAGTTTCTCTGAAATTGAAGATGTTGAGAGCAGGCAAATGACGAGGCCTTGGTATTCTGCAGGACAGTTATTCGGGTGGCAGAGGCACTTGTTGCCTTGTAAACCATACCTTGCCACCTACGACTACATTTTTAACAACAAGCTACTACAATTAGGAAAAAAAAAGGTATTGAAGAAACACAGGTAGAAAGAAATGGATCTTCATTTCTTACTTTGGACTCTGAGGTGTGCAGATGTCTCCACCTGTCCTGCGGAGTTGGTTGCACGGCAGGTGAACACACCAGAGTCTTCAACGTAGGTGGTCTTGATCAGGAGTACAGCATGGCTTGCCTCATGGATCATCTGAAAGGATATTTATTTTGCGATGAGTATAATAAAAAAACTCTGTAAAAACTTTGTGACAACATTTTTTAACTTACTAGTCTATATCAACATATTCTCTGATGTACGATATTATGGTTTTGCATTTACGAGGAATTTAATACTGTCTCAACCATTCCGAGTGATAAATTACTTTCAAAATATTTCCAGTAAACCAGCTCTGCGTATTAATTATCCAAATGCATATCCACAATTTCCTTACCTGAAAGTCAGCCGACTGAGGGATGAGTTGTCCTTCTCTGAACCACTGAATGGTTGGTGTTGGTGCTCCTGTCACTTGAGTGCGGAATTGGGCAGGATTTCCCTCCGGCACAGTAACGTCATTCATTTTTGCCAGTGTGGGGGCCACCTCGCGAACCTCTGGGACTGCAAAATATTTCACGTTTAATGATGGCTGCAGAGTAACATTTCAGCTGATTTGAAAATGGAAGAATAGGCTCACCCAAAACTTTGAGGTTAGCGGATGTGGAAGCCTGTCCGGCCGAATTGGTGGCAACAGCTTTGTAGGTTCCTTCATCTTCTGGGAAGGCCTCGGATACCCGGAGGACATGATAGTCGCCTTCCTGGGACATCCGGAAATATTTGGACTGCTTTATGACCTTGTCTGTCTTCATCCACTGAACAGAGGGCACTGTAGTCAAAAAGATAGTGTCAAACAATGTGTATTATTTACAGTCATACATCAGTGATTCCTAAACTGACCAGGTTTTCCAGTGACTCTGGTCTTAAAGCTGGCGGCCTGTCCCTCATTGACCTTTTGGTCCTTCAAGGGCTCCACAATTGTTGGTTTCTGATCCTGTGCTCCAGTGGGTTTGCTGGGCTTGGAAGCTGTTGGCGATGCCTCTACGTAGAGCTCAGCTTCACAGCGGCCTTCCCCTGCACTGTTGATTGCAACACATTCGTATTTTCCAGAATCTTCTGGGAAAGTCTCGATCACCAGAAGAGTGTAGGTGCCATCTTCCTCCACCATCTTATACCGAATATCAGTAGTCATCTTCTTGCCATTCTGAAGGAAAAAATACCAGAGAGAGTTACACGTTGTTCTCCGGTGTATACGCAATGTTTGGTAATGCAACAAGCGATTTACCTTGAGCCAGTAGACATCAAGTGGTCGGGTCCCTGTAACCTTTGCATCAAATCTGGCAAGCTGACCGGCCTTGACATGTGTGTCCTGGATTGTGGTGGTGAAACTGGGAGGGACAATGCCGGAGCGACCCAGCTTTCTCTCCTCCACTACCAGATTAGCGCTGCATTTCGCAGAGCCACCTGCATTCTCAGCCACAACCCTGAACACGGCTGCAGAGAAATAGCGACGTTACGTTAAAAAGAAAGTTTGTGGTAAGAAGACGTACGAACCGGAGTCCTCCATGAAGACCTCTCGGATGACGAGGATGGACTTTGTGCTCATGGTGTAGATCTGGAAGTCAGTGGAGCTCTGGATGGGGAAGTCCTCCCTGAACCACTTGATATTTGGCAGCGGGTCACCATCAAACTCCACTTCAAATCGTGCAGATTCACGCTCAAATGCGCGACATGGCTGGACCTTCTTGGTAAACACTGGGGGCTTGCTTGGCTTCTGAATATGACAAAAAAAAATGAATAATTTTCAGTCCAGACTAGTTACTTTCCACAGGTCAATTACTGCACCGCATGCAAACTTACCACTGGTCCCTTAACAACTCTCTCCTGAGTCCTTCCCTTATGCTCGACTTCAGTTGTTTCGGTTGATGTGATCTTCCTGGTTATCTCAACATCACCTTGTTGCTGCAGAGATTTGGAAAACATTCAATGTTACACCCTTCTGGTTTTTTTTAGATTATTCCTGATACCATTCTATGGTAATAAATCAGCTAGTGTTAACTTAAATAACACAAGCACCATAGATGCACACTTACTTCCTTCTGAACCTGCTTTTGTGTCGATGTGTACTTCTCCTTGCCATGAACCGCGGATTCAGCCGGCTCCATTGAGGCCTTCTGAGCCCTCTCGACATCCTCCAACACCTCCTTGGACTTGGTAAAGGTCTTTGCTTTCTGAACCCAATCTGGAGATTTTTCCTCGGCCTTCTCCACCTCCTTTGCCTTGGCCAACTGCTTCTTCTTGTGAATCCAATCGGGAGGCTGTTCCTCCTCCTTCTCCACCTTCTGAACTGGCTTCAGCTTGACACGCTCTGGCTCAGGTTCAGCAGATTTCTCCAGCTTCTGAACCGGCTTCAGCTGCACACGCTCTGGTGGTTCAGGTGGTGCCTTGGGGTCAATCTTCACTGGCTTCAGCTGAACGCGTTCTGGCTCAGCTTCAGGTGATTTATCCCGCCTCTGGACAGGCTTAAGGCTCACTTTGTGTGGGTGTTCCGGCTCTTCTTGTGGCCTCTCGCCCCTGGATTGAAACCGTGAAATATTACTTGCATGAACATAACTATTTTATATGATTTTCAGCAGGTGTGGAGATTCTGTTGCATATTTTACAGTGAGTATTGGGTAATACAACTTGAATGGGGTGATTAAGAGAAGATGTCAAAGTTCATGATCAGTATGCGGTAAATAAAAGGTTCTGTGAATCAGAAAAATGCTCTGGAACATGTTACTGAAAATTCAAAATGCACTCAAATTGAATGTAAACACAAATATAAATTCAATAATTTAAAAAATTATTTAAATTGGAAAATATGCACATAACATTTGACAATATTGGGAAAAGTGGACAATGTCTTACTAGCATTTTCTGATTCACAATTCTGGTGCTGAAATAAATGTGTCAAAGCTTATTTCAACAATTTCCCATCAAGAATGATGCAACGCAGGTGACAGCATCATTTTGAAGTGATATTGTTATGCAGGGTTTTGTACAGGGCGGGCTGAATAGTGGGGCATGTCCGTAAAGTCTCAGTGCATGTGGCGCACAATGCATATAAAAATGTGGGGGAATATTGTTTGTTGAAGAATAGCACAATGCAAAAATAATAAAGTGGATCAAACATTTCTGGAAGAAATCATATCATGCGCACAGTGGGGGAGGGGGAGATAATGATGTGTGCCAAAACATCCTAGGATACCTCTTTTTACGTGTAAGCTTGGGTGTCGCTATTCGGTCAACTGGCGTCTCTTCGCTAAAAGCAGAAAAGTCATAGCTCTTGAAGTTCTAGAATTTACCCACGACTGTTTGTGTAAAAAAGTAAGAACTTACAGGCTGTGTTCGTAGCTCTCGGCCATTCCTCGGGCCATGGATTTGTGCGCAACTTTCTCTCCGGGAATTGCATACTGATGGCTTTGCTCCCTTATCTTGGTCTCTTTGACAAGCTGCCCCTCTTCCAACTGCAATAACAAAAATTAACTTGATGTAACATTCTGAGTGATGAATGCCATTAACAAGATAGTCTAATAATTACCTCTCTAATCTTGTTGTAGTACTCCTCTCCCTTCATATGCTTCACCTGACTGGCCCACTCTGGCTCCATTTCACTGAGCGGCTTTTTCTTCATTGTCTCGGAAAGGTCAGGTCTGATTCCAGCCTCACGTTTCTCATCATACATTTTCTGCCACTCTGTCATTTGTCTGTCCTCCTGGTACCTCTCAAGGTCATAATCGTACCAGGCTACAAAGAAACACACACTCAATTCGAATCAAGTTCAATCGGCATGAGAAGAGAACCATCGGCTGATATCGAAAACAGAGGTGATTCTCTCACAACATTGAAATGTTTGAAAAAGGGGAGGGTTCATTCCTAACACTTATTCAAAGTCCTCTACACGTGACACAAAATGCAAAGCAAGTGTCTTGCTTTGCATTACAAGGGATAAACTCTCAGTACATAAACTAACGGGGTTGAGGGGGGGGAGGAAGAGACTTGAATTTTTACAGTCTCCACATTCTTTCATAATTGGACACAAAAGAACAAAAAAGTGCAACAAAAATGAAAACAAGTATTTTATAAAAAAAACAGAGGGGGGAATGGGGAGGACTGCCCTTGTCTGGACTGTTGTACTAATATTTTTGAACACATGGGTTCACAAAACAAAAATATGACTTTCAAAATGATCATACAGTACTGAGTCAACAGACTGGATAACAGGAAAAGAAAAAACGGCAACAATGAATCCTTTTCTTTACACAAGAACTAAAAAGACACTGAACCAATACCACTACCATGATAAAAATGTACACTGGTAATTCATGCACATAGTTAATGAATGCAGTTATTCCATAACACATAAAACCATGCAAAAAAAAATGTAACAGAAAAAAGGGGGACCGAAGAAGCGGGGGAAACAAAAATTTTCAGGACCACCAAAATACATGTAACGATTATAAAAATAAAACTGCGGTTTGATTACCCAATTCCATACCTGGCCGAATCCTGAGAGAAGCAACAAGTGAAAAAAGTAGATTCACTTAACTGTTAGGCGTCGATCGTTGCGCAGGACAATTGAGGGGAATACTTTTATCCCACTGCCAGTTTTAGGTATGATAGTGGTCATTCGTCTTTTGCTTTTTTTTAAATATTTGTTGGAGTGTACGCAAAGCATGAAGCCAAGCCAAGTGTGTGTTAGTTTCAATTTTGCCAGTCCTTTTCATTCAGCGCAGGCTATGTTTGACCTTCGCAATGAAAGACAAAACTGAATGAAAAGCAAGGGCGAAATGGTGGAAGTGTGCTTTTCATTAGTCTGCATAAATGTGGTAAAAAATGCGGGATATTTGTTCACAAGAATTGCTTGTTCAGTTGTGAACATGTGTCAGAGAGATCATGAGCATTATTTTTTTACAAAAATATATTAATAAAATGTGACCCAGTGGTTTAGTATTAATACTTGTAAAAATGTTTTGAAGTCTTATCAAAAAAAATTGAGCTGTATAGGGAGCCAAGTCTCCCGAAAATTCCAGGCTTTTCTTGTGCATCTGGATATGTGAAAGACTTACGCCTTGGTGAATTCTTCAGAACATTGCGGTAGTCGTCGTGTCTGGGCACCACGGTCAGCTCAGCACTTGCCATCGCTTCACCCAGAGAGTTACGTGCTATCACTTCCACCTTGCCGTGGTCATACTGACGAGTGCGAGGGATGTCCAAGTGCCACATGCCGTCATACGTCAGCTTGTAGCGAGTTCCCTGCAAAAACACATTTTTAAATACGTGTCATTGAAAGATTTCAAGCTAAGCAATGTAACAAGCTGCCTTACAGTCAAGACAGTGTGTCCATTGACCAGCCACATGACCCTTGGCCTTGGGTATCCCGTAAGTCTGCAGCAGAATCGGGCACTTTCTCCTTCCACTACGCTGCAGGACTCTGGCTGGGTCACAAACACTGGAGCAGACTTCTTACGCTCTTCATCTACAGAAACATCAGCAGTCCTGAAAAATAAAATTCAAATCTCATAATGCAATGCAATAACTTCATTTTGAAAAAAAAATATTCATTACAAAATTTGCGCACCTCTGCCAGGAGGCTTCCATCTCACGGATTCTCTCAATACTCTGCATTCCCTTAGGCAACTGCGACTCGTAAATGATTCCAGGCTTTCCAGTAGTTTTGATTGTGGCTCTGGTCTCATCCATTCCGTACAGGTTGGTAGCTCTGCACAGGTACTCTCCACTGTCCTCGGGGTAAATCCAGCCAAAGTTCATGGCAACGTAACCAAAGTCGTAGATGGGAGTGAAGCGCGTCTCTGTAAAACACGAGCAAAGAATTGAGAAGAAAGAAACGGATGTTGTTTTCTTAATATCAAGCAGAACTCACTGTGTGGAAGAGGCTTCCCATTGAAGAACCATTCGACCTTCATGTTAGGGTCACCAACTGGGGCCAACTGGCATTCAAACTTGGTGGTTTCCATCTCGGTTAAGGTCAGTTGATCCTGGATCTGGGTCACAAACCTTGGAGGCTGCTTCTTGTCCGGATCGTAAATGTCTTCCTCCGTCAGATGGATCTCGGAGGTGTATTTCTTCAAGGCAGCCTCCATCTGGACGACGGCCTCCGACTTCTTCATACCCTTCGGCATCTGGTTTTGGAGCAGGATACCAGGCAGCTCTGGAAAAATGTAAGAAAATTGGTCAATTTCATGACAACAATAAGGCATAATGACTTGCGGATATATCTGGAATTTGTACTCACTCTTGCAAGACAAGGTGGCCTTGGTGGTGTCTTCTCCTAGTTCATTGACAGCTCTGCAGACATATTCTCCCGCATCTTCAGGATAAGTGTACAAGATGTCCAGAGAGACAAACCCAAAGTCGTACGTGGTCCGGTAGCGATGCCCACTTGGCAGGGGCTTCCCGTTGTGGTACCATTCGATCCGCAGCCTGGGGTCAGTCTTGGGCTCCACGCGGCATTCAAAGTGGGCCGGTTCACCCTCGCCGACACCCAAAGATTCAACCTGTGAGTAAAAGGACAGAATAGTACAATGTTCTTCTTGAGCGAGTAAAAGTAAACTTGCCTGGGTGATGAATTTGGGAGGCATAAGCGGTGCGTCCTCCTGAATCCGCTCATGAACCGGTCCCCTCTCAAGCTCCTTCAGCTTCTCGCCACTCATTCCCTGCGGAAGCTGTGACTCCAGTACCACGTCCTTCTTGGCCCTACTGACCATCTTAGCCTTGGTTGTGGCCGAGCCCCACTTGTTGGTGGCCCTGCACACATACTCTCCGGTGTCTCTTGCGTAGGTGTAGTCAATGTCCAGCACCACGAATCCAAAGTCATCCAGAGTGTGGACCCGAGATCCCATGGTGAGTGGCCGTCCATTCAGGAACCACTCAATGCGCATGGTTGGGTCGCCTACTGGTTCAACCCGGCAATCAAAGTGGGCCGCAGCTCCTTCAGTCAAGTCCAGGACATCTGTTAGCTCAGTCACAAATCGAGGCGGGTTGGGCTTCTCCTCTTCGGACACAATCTCTGCCTTATGCAGAAGGCTCTCCTCCAGCTGTTGAATCTTCTCAGTTCCTGTGCGGAAGTTCATCGGCAGCTGCGGCTCCAAGACAATTCCCTGGCGACTCTTCACTGTCAAAGTGCAGTTCACAGTTGCCTCTCCATGCCTGTTTGTAGCCTAAAATTTTTAAGCAATTAGAATTAACTCAGCGAGTGACATTGATAACTTCATACCTTGCATGTGTAAAGTCCGGCATCTCTCTGATAGACTCCTCCCAGCTCGAGAATGACGAACCCAAAGTCGTTAATAGTCTTGATCCTGGATCCAGACAGAAGTGGCTTCCCATTATGGAACCATTCAACACGCATGCTGGGATCATTCACTGGGGTCAGACGACATTCAAAGTGGGCCAGGGAGTTCTCCGGCAGAGAAAGGTCAGCTGGGGTCGTGATGAACTCAGGAGGCTTTCCAGTGTCATCATCCAGCGGCATATCGGGATGGCGGCCAATGCCCAGACCCTCCAGCTCTGCAATCTTCTCCATTGTCTTCTCCATGCCTTTTGGAAGCTGTGATTCCAGGATGATGCCCCTCTTGCCTGAAAAAGTAATATTGCACATTTAAAATCTAGTTGCGGAAAATACGGTAAAAGATGCAGACCTTGGCATTTGAGAGTTGCAGATGTGACGGCTTCTCCATACTCGTTGCTCGCACGACACTCATATGTTCCTGCATCCTCTGGATACACGGTGGCCATCTCCAGGATGACGAACCCAAAGTCATGGAAGGTCCTGATGCGCGACCCTGTCCTGAGAGGCCGTCCATTCCAGAACCACTCAACCTTCAACTTTGGATCGTCAGTAGGTGTCAGCCTAGCCTCGAAGTGAGCATTCTCTCCTTCCTTCAAGTTGTCCACGTTGCTGAGCGGAACCACAAAGACTGGAGCTTGTTTCTTCTCCTCAGTGACCTTCTCCTGTCGCTGCCTGTACATGGCATCCTCAAGGGTCTGGATCTTCTCAAGCCCTCCTTCCATGTCTTTCGGAAGCTGCGGATCCAAGATTAAGCTTGCCTTCGATGCGCATTTCAGGTTGGCCCTGGTGCTGTCTTCGCCTACTTTGTTGTAAGCACGGCATTCGTACAAGCCAGAATCTTCCTCGTAGCAGTAGAGGATATCCAGAATGACAATTCCAAAGTCGTGGAAGGTCCTGAACTTGTGTCCATGTCGGAGCCGCTTTCCGTTAAAGTACCACTCCACCACAAGCAGCGGATCATTAACTGGGATAAGGCGTGCTTCAAAGTGAGCGCTCTGGCCCTCCTTGAGCTGCATAATGTCCTGGAACTGAGTGATGAACTTTGGAGGCTCCATGGCAGTCGGAGTGGTTGGTACTTGCGACTGGAACTGGGCAGCTTCCAGCTCACGGATTCGTGCCAGGGCATCAGGCTGAAGAGTGTCAAGGTACAGCCCACTCTTGCTCTTGCAGCGGATGGTTGCTGTAGTACGATCTTCACCATATCTGTAAGAAGAAGACATCCAATGCATGAGATCCTGTGCGCTAAACAAATCAAGTGAATTCGCTTACTTGTTGCTAGCTCTGCAGACATACTCCCCGGTATCGTGGGCTTGCACAGACGAGATGTCCATGACCACAAACCCAAAGTCCGAGACCATCTTGATCCTGGATGAATGCCTGAGTGGGACTCCGTTGTGGAACCACTCGACCTTCATGTGTGGGTCACCCACAGGGATCAGAGTGCACTCGAAGTGAGCCGCCTCGCTCTCATTAAGGTCGATGTTCTGAATCTGGGTGGTGAACTGAGGCTTCTGACCCTTGGCCTTGTCGACGCACTCCAGGGTCACGCTGATCTCATCCTTGCCCCATTTGTTGGTCGCTTTGCATGTGTACAGACCAGAGTCCTCAATCTTGGTGCCCAAGATCTCCAGGACGACCATGCCAAATGCGTGCACAGTACGGGTCCTATGACCTAATAAATTGAAAGAGCAACATGTAGCACACTAATTGACTATGCTTAGGGCTTGTACAGAAATATTGCTATAAAATTTATTGAATAGGCATTGAATTATTCGCAAATAATATATGAAATGACACTTACTTGCTTTGAGGGACTGGTTATTATAAAACCACTCGACAACCATAGTTTGGTCACCAGTTGGGGTCAGAGAGGCCTCAAAGTGAGCAATTTCTCCTTCGCTCAAGTTGCTCAGATTCTGGAACTGCATTGCAAAAATAAGAAACGTCACCAATATGTTGGACTATAGAACGATGACATATCCAAGTAATTACGGAAAGAAGAAAACCACATTTCACCTCCAGAGAATTATGATCAAAAATGTTAGTCGCACAAATTACTGGCTCAGAATTTTAAAATTTGATGACGGCCGAAATACATTCGCACAAAAAGTGAAGAAACGAACCAGATGATGTCACTAAAATTAGCATGCCAATATGATCCCACCACCAGAGAATATCTATTTCTTAATACCTGGTGGTAAAATATCGGGCAGATTTCAGCCTCACACTGAAAGATGATTAGCATTGTTAGCTTTTGGGTAATTGAAAGGTCGCATCCAATCAGTCTGAACGCATATTGCACGTGGCTTATCTCACCTGTGAGGTGAACTTTGGTGGTTGTCCAGCGTCGTCAGCAGCAGGTGCTCCTTCAGGCTTGCGGAGAGAGTCTTCCAGGTCCTGGATCTTTTCGAAACCAGCCTCGCCCTTTGGATGCTGAGTAGTGTGCACCAAGTTTGATTTGGCTAAAAAGAAAGGTGAAAACATTACGATACATGTATGCGCAAGTGCAAAATGTCACTGTTACTTACTGACGCAGTAGACAGTTGATGACGTGAAGGCTTCTCCATGTCTGTTGCTTGCACGGCAGGTGTAGATGCCCTGATCACGCTCGTAAATATCGGAGATGTCGAGCGTCACAAAACCAAAGTCACATGTGGTCTTGATTCGTGATCCTAGTTGCACGAAATTATTGTACTCTACTGTCATAAAGTGCGGACTAATAATACAGTGTTGCGCAATCGTGAATTAACTTACCTAGTTCCAAAGCCTTTCCGCTGAAGAACCATTCAATCTTGAGGTTCGGATCTTCCTTAGGCTCCACCCTGCATTCCATGTGAAGCGATTCCTGCTCGTTGACTGTTACGGTCTGCTCCAAAGGCAGGGTGAACCATGGCTTCTGGAAGTCCTTGTCTGCTTCCAGTGGCAACCTTCCGCCCTTTCCAAGGGCAGCATCCTCCGCCTCCTTGATCTTATCCAATCCAGCTTGGCCTTGAGGATGTTGCGTATCCAAGTAAATGTCGGAGCTCCCGATGCACTTGAGAGTTCCAGATGTGGATGCAGTTCCCTTCGAGTTGGTCGCCTTGCACATCAGGACACCCGAGTCCTCTGGGTAAGCATGCGATATGTCCAGACCAACATAGCCAAAGTCGTACGTGGACTTAAATCGGGCAGCAGATATCATGGGCTTGCCGTTCATGAACCACTCTGTGAAAGGAATGTACATTTTTTTTTGTTTTACATACAGTTAGGAAACTTAGGTTGAACTTTGGTGCCTCCAAGGTCCAGAGTTTAAAGGCCAGTTTAAACCAGTGTTGGATCTCACAACAACATTATGAGCATGTTTTATGTTACGAGCAAAACTGTTTTAATTCAGATCATATTTTTAAAACTATGCCGATACGTAGCAATCAGCCTTTACATGTGTGAAATCGGATTCAATCAGAAATTCCGCAGACCTGGCTGCCTAACTGGCTAATTAATTCATCCTCATATTCCTTGCATGACTCACCGATATTAAGAGTTGGGTCCTTGCATGGCTCCACCTTGCACTCGAAGTGTGCGGTCTCTCCTTCCTTGCAGATGACATTGTTGAGATGGGTAATAAATATGGGCGTGTCGTAGACTGGTTCAGGAGTCTCAATAGCTGGACCTCCCTTTCCGCCTTCCAGAGCCGCAATTTGAGGCAGGGCTTCAGGACGGAGAGAGTCTCCCAGGAGCCAATGCTTGTCCTTAACCTTTATTGTGCATGTGGATACGGCCTCGCCCAGAAGATTGGTGGCCTTGCAAGTGTAGATGCCAGAATCATCGTCCCGAAGACCAGATACGTCCAGGGTGACAAGCCCAAAGTCGAATGTTGAACGGAGGCGAGTTCCAGTCATCAAGTTGATGCCATTCTTGAACCATTCCACCTTCAGGTTCGGATCAGCTTTTGGTTCGACGAAGGCTTCCAGATGAAGGTTCTGGTTCTCCACAAGGTTTTCATGGTTCTGGAGATGGACGGTGAAGAAAGGTGGTTGTTGCGCACCAGGTTCGGGTGTCGGTAGTGACGGTTTGCCCTTGTCAGTCTCACGAAGCTGGATCTTCTCCCAGGCTTCCGGTTTCTGCGGCTCACCAATAATACCCGAACGAGCTAGAAAATGACCAGTGTTAATAGTGTTCACTCAAAACCTACCATCCTGAGGAGTAATGCACAAAATTGATCAGTGACTTACCAATAACTCGCATGGATGTCGATGAAACAGCTTCTCCAGCTTTGTTGAACGCCTTGCACATGTAAACTCCTGCGTCTTCAGGCACCACCTTGCTGACATCCAGAGTGACAAATCCAAAGTCGTGCGTAACATGGAATCGAGACCCTGTCACAAAATATACATATCAGCACCATTCTAACTGTAAGATATGCGGATAGGCATGCACAACTACTTGGCCAGATAATAATATTCCACCACCAAAAACCACCACCGATAAAGAATTGTTTCTTAAAATGTACCTGGTGGTTGTGTGTTTATAAAGTATCCGAATATATCTGCAAATGTGGTGTCAGTGTTAGTTAGCTAGTCAGATAGCTTGTTAAATAAGAGGCTTACCCATCTTGAGCTCCACTCCATTGACATACCACTCGAACTTGAGGTCGGGGTCACCCACTGGGATTACTCTACACTCAAAGTGGGCATTGTTACCCTCGTAAACCTCAGCCGGTCCTGTCAGTTGGGCGGTGAAGACAGGCTTATCGAAGATCTTGTCGGCTTCAGGGGTTCTGTATGGGGCACGACCACCTTCAAGCTCGCGGATCTTCTTGAGTCCTTCAGGATGCTGAGTTTCAAGCTGGATGTCTGCCTTGGATCTGATCTTCATGGATGCGGTTGTGACTGCCTCGCCCAAGTTGTTGGCCGCCTTGCACATGTATATGCCCTCATCCTCTGGCCTGATGAAGGACAGATCAAGCGCGACGTATCCAAAGTCGTGAGTCTTGGTAATACGCGAGCTGGTCTCCAGAGGCTTCTCATTTCTGAACCACTCCACCTTCATGGTCGGGTCTCCAACTGGGATCAAGCGGCACTCAAAGTGAGCCGTCTGGCCCTCATTGATGGCGTCAATGTTTTGCAACGGCACAGTGAACACTGGCCGCTGGAAGCTCTGGGTCTCGGCGTACTCGGGTCTCTTGAATCTGGAAGTATCTTCCAGCTGCTTGATCTTTTCCAGGCCCTCTGGATGCTGAGTGTCCGTTATGATGTTGCCTCGTGCTAGAATAATTACAAGAATGCATTGTAGCGTACTACAGATTAATATCAATTGACGCGAGTACTCACATTTCACGATCATCTTGACGGAGGAAGTACATTCTCCCAGGGCATTATACGCTCGGGCCATGTACTCCCCTGCATCCTCAGGATACACGTGACTGATATCCAGAGCAACGTAGCCGAAATCAAATGTGGTGTGATAGCGAGATCCAGTTGGAAGTGGCCGTCCATTGTGGTAGAACTCGATCTTGAGGTTGGGGTCGTGGATGGGCTCGACACGGCACTCAAAGTGGGCCCTTTCACCCTCAAATAGTTCGGTGGTGCCCTGGAAACAAATTTTCAGATGATTTAAAATTATTCTACCGCTGTATCATGTGTCTAAAGTGTAATATATACTACGTACAATAAGCTGAGTGACGAATCTTGGTGGCGTGAGAGGCAGCTCATCAGCCACTGATGGAGTTGGACGTCCCATGGACTCCAGTTCGCGGATCTTCTCCCATCCTTCAGGATGCTGGGTGTCCAGATAAATATTGCGGCGAGCTGCGTAGCAAAATGTATGAGAGAGAATGCCAACCAGCCATTTAAAAACGGTCACTTACATTTGCAACTGATGGTGCATGTGTTGACAGCTTCTCCAACCTTGTTGGTAGCCTTGCACATGTACGTGCCCGAGTCCTCCTCGTATCCGTACAGAATATCCAGTGCAACGTATCCGAAGTCATGCGTGGTGCGGAAGCGATGTCCGGTCTTGATGGCGACACCATTGACAAACCAGTCCACACGCAAGTTGGGATCATTGATTGGCTCTAACCTGCACTCTAGATGGGCATGGTCGCCTTCCTTCAGGTTGTCCAAGCTGAAAGCAATACAATGGAATTATTGAGAGGAAGAAAAATAGTATGGGATTCGTAATAACAATTATTAAACACACCTGTTCAGAGGAGTGGTGAACACTGGTCTCTGAAGCTCTGGTTCAGCCTCAGACTTCTGTGGCCGCGCGTAGGCCTCCAAATCACGGATCTTCTTCAGCCGCTGGGCATCCAACGTGTCCAGAACTAATCCAGACTCACCTGAAAAAAATGAAACATATTTTTAGAGAACATCGCTGACAGCGATCACATTACTTTGCATAAAACATACAAATATTATCGACCAATTTCTCCCGTATGAGCTAACAGTTCTTAGCTTTGGCTTTCACTTTGGGTATTGCATAAGACAGAGGCAAACATTAACAATAGCGCGGCATAACTCTCCATATATCTCAATCACTCAAGACACAGACGTGCTTACCTAACCCTATAAATCAACCCCACGTGTGCCGTCCCACTTGAATTCCAACATTTTTTTTCTCCATCAGCTGTAAATCACTTCACAACCGCAATTCTCTCTCCCACCTGGCCCCCATAAAAAAAAGCTATAATTGTTGGTAGGATTCCAAAATGGCCTGAGAGGACTCAAGTGGCCCACTTGACACTTCGAGACATTGGCAGGGTTACAACCTCCTCCTAAAACCGGGAGGAGTCACGGCAGAGGAATGCGGTTATGCATATGGAGCCGCTCCTTCCAGGGAAGTGATCGCCTAATTTTAGCTTAGCCCTCACCCTCTTTTCATCCCGTGAAAAGTTACACCTGATGGAGATGGAGGTCGGATGGAAGGGGGCAGAGGTGGGGGTAAAGCAAAGCACACCTCCCGAGGAGCACACACCTCAGGGGAGACTCGTGTGGACAGCACTTCCCGAAAAGAGAGGTCTCCCCCCATTAAAAAAATAACCGTCTTAAGCTAATTAAGCGACAGTGGCAGTCTCTCATTATGATCAATTACTTTTCGCTCATCATTGATTATAGATTTTGCATTAGGTTTAAATAAATGGTGATATTAAGTGTAGAAGGGCTTTTATTCAGACGAGACTAGCGTCGAGTACAAGCAGACAAACACTGGGATGAGTTACGTTCAGATTTGGACCAACATAGGTTCAAAGACCACTCGACAAAATCACATAACAGCAGGGTTGTTGGTGGATTTCCCTTTCTGTGGGCTGATGTTTACACCAAAACCAGCTGAGTCGCAGTGCACCCTGGCACTGCTCTCATTTAGCGGTAGAGACATACGGACAAAAACTCACATGTAACTGTTACCCACCAATCACGTAACAGTCCTTCGTAATTTGACAAAATTATTCAAAGCTGTTACGTCACAAACATTAGTTTCCCTACTCTATACACCACAGGATCACATAAGTAGAGCATGTGATTTTACTGAACAGGGACAGACGTAGCTAGAGAAAACATTTTCATAAATAAACCAATACGCAATCTATACTTAGCATATTAGAAGCCACCTCCTGCACAATTTTTCTACGAAACATAGCTCTCTACAAAATATGCACTTTTTCTGTAACGCTATTAACTAATTAGCCTAACGTAAATGCATCTAGGTTAACGCCCCCTTCTTACACCTACCTAGTTTTACAGGTACAACTAATGGAAGAAAAGCAATAGTATGCAACCTAATCAATGTTAGCTGCAATCAGTCAAAGCTCCTAACTGCGCCACTGTCACTAAAAAAATTACTTAATCACTACGTGTGGATTGAGCCACTTCTCCTGTTAATTGTAGGGATCGCCTCTCGGTATAGGTTTAGACACAGCCTTGCCAATCACAAACCCTTTTGCAGCCGCCTCCTCGGCACATACTCGCATGTATCGCTCTAGTTTACCTTGAACTATGACTGAGCAGGTGGTCATGGCCTCGCCCACAGCATTGGTCGCCTTGCACATGTACGTGCCAGAATCTTCAGGATAGGCGTACAGTACGTCAAGGGCCACAAAGCCAAAGTCATACGTTGTTTTGAAGCGATGACCTGACGATGGAAAATTAATGTCATTTCGTAACTAAAAGTAGACCAACTGTACTAATGTAACTATCACTTACCATGTGGGATTGGGTTTCCATTGCAGTACCACTCAACCTTCATAGTCGGGTCATTGACTGGAGTGAGCGTGGCCTCCAGATGGGCACTCTGTCCCTCCACGAGGTTCTCCAGGTTGCGCAGAGGGCGTCCAAACACGGGCTTCTCCTGGGCCACCTTCTCCTCCTGGTCAGTGCGGCGGTAGCGTGAATCATCCTCCAAGTACTGGATCTTCTGGAGGGCTTCTCGGTGTTGAGAGTCAGTGATGAGAGATGCCTTGGCTGAAAACGACAGAACATTATTATGATGGTGGAAAATATTAATGGTTTTACAAATTGTCATTTTTACAAATGTAAATAATTATTATTAACTTATAAAATACAGACCATGATGTACGTATGTTCAAATAAAAATTACTCACATTTAACGACAATGTTGATTTGAGAGGTGGCACAGCCAATGTTGTTGGATGCCCTGACAGTGTACTCTCCTGAATCTTCTGCGTACACAGTAAGTATGTCAAGGGCAGAGAAGCCAAAGTCGTACGTAGTTCTGAATCGATGACCAATCTGCAAGGGGCTTCCGTTGTGGAACCATTCGACCTTCAGGTTGGGGTCTGGGTAAGGTTCGATCCTGCATTCAAAGTGACTGCTCTGACCCTCCCAAAGCTGCGTGGGCCCATTGAGCTGCACGACAAATCGAGGAGGCTGGGTCACAATGACGTCCTCAACTTCAGTACGTTGATAGCGTGAGGCATCCTCCAAATGACGGATCTTCTCCAGGGCATCCTTATGCTGGCTCTCCATGAGCAGCGATGCTTTGGCTACAATTGAACAATCCAGATATATGTTACGTCCCAACTGCAAATGTACGGACACTTACATTGGACAATGAGGGTGGCAGAGGTAACTGCCTGTCCCAACTCGTTGACTGCTCGGCAGGTGTAAGTGCCAGAGTCTTGTGCAGTCACCTGCTTCATGTCGAAGGCAACAAAGCCAAAGTCGTGCATTGTTGTAATGCGGTTGGCTGTAGTTGAGCAAGTTGTAGATTAATGATATTGTAAAAAAAAAAAATTAGGATTGCTGTACTCACATGCAGTGACAGGCACTCCATTCTTGAGCCATTCAACCCTAAGCTTCGGATCACCAACAGGAATAAGTCTGGCCTCAAAATGAGCACATTGCATCTCCAATAGTCGGACGTCCCTCAGTGGCTGTGTGAAAACCGGTGCCTGGAGCACACCTTCTTCCTGGTACGCAGCACGTTGGTTGCGAGACGAGTCTTCCAGGTGGGCAATCTGAGACAGGGCGGACTCATGCTGGGTCTCCATGATAATAGACCTCTTGGCTAAAAGTGAATAAGCAAGCGTTAAGAATGCGGGGCATTATTACTTCATCGAATCACTCACAAGTCACTTGAAGTTGGCAGGATGTGACAGCGTCTCCAAGAGCGTTTCTAGCTCTGCATGTGTACATGCCAGCGTCCTCGGGATAGGCATACATGATGTCCAGAGTGACGTATCCGAAGTTGGTCGCTTCGGTGAACCTGCTTCCAGATTTGACTGGCATGTTGTTATGGAACCACTCGACCTTCATGGTTGGGTCAGACACAGGGATCAGTCGGCACTCGAAATGTGCCCTCTGACTTTCCTTGATGTGAATATTTTTCAGTGAAGACGTGAACACCGGCGCCTGAGAGGTTGTTTCTTCAGCGTATTCAGAGCGCTGATAGCGGGAGCGGTCCTCCAGCATCTGGATCTGCTCCATGCCCATCTCGTTCTGGGTGCCAGTTAGGATCTGGGCAGTTCCTAAAATTTAATTTTAAAAAATAATGCTTACTACATTCACTGATATTAAAATGTGATTAGCAAACAGATCATTACTGCCATAATCTCAATGTTATCAAAGAGACGTAAGAGTAGTGATCTTTGAAAAATAAGTGCAACAAAGCAAAATTTACTGCCTTGTGTCACCAAAAGGTATTTCTAAGAAGAGAAAAATATTTGCTATTGCCGTACTCTAAATTCTGATGTAATTTTTTGGGGGGTGTAAGGAATGTGCCAATCGCAAGACATCTTTTACACCGCAATGTCTCGACTACTTTGGATCCTCACCTCGGCAGTTGAGAGTGCAGCTGACTTCATCCACGCCCAACAGATTAACAGCCCTGCATGTGTAGACCCCGGAGTCCTCCGCGATGATTCCAACAATGTCCAGAGCGACATAACCAAAGTCGTGAATGGGCCTGAACCGATGTCCAACAGTGATTGGCCTCCCGTTCTTAAACCACTCGACCTTCAGATGCGGGTCGGCTACTGGCTCCAGCTTGCACTCAAAGTGTGCGTTCTGCCCTTCCCTTAGCCCGTCCATGCTCTTTGGCTTAGTCACAAACTTGGGCCTCACATTCACGACCTCATCAATGTACTCGCGCTTCTGGTAGCGAGAAGTATCCTCCAAGTACTGGATCTTCTCCAGTGCATCTTTGTGCTGGCTCTCGAGGATCAGGTCACGCTTTGCTGCAGAAGGCACAACACAATTAGTTCGTCCAGCAATGGAAGTGACTAAAACCCAGACAGAAGAAGAAGAAGAAGGTGCCCTGTTTTGATTGTAGAGCCAGGGAAGAAGGTTCTTTTTTTTGTTTGTTATTCCTAAGCATTTGAAACAACTTATGAAGCTGAGCATTAACAATTTATTCAAACCCCAGTACAGCTGAATCCGCTCACGACAAAATCTGTTTATAATGAGTCTGCTTGACTAGAAAAATCGCTCACAACTAAACAATTTCATAATGAGCATGCTTGTTTACACTGATTACAATCTCAATAATTTTTTTTCCATTCCCCATCTGTTTCGTATGTGCACATGAGTATGAACCGTTAATTCAAACCCAGCACCAATTAACCAATCCAAATATATGTTTAAATGAGTTTATGGAAGAACAAAACGTCAGTGTAATGAAATATTGTGATAAATTTCCCCTCGTAATTTCAGCAGCTCAGTATGAACAATTTATTTAGAACTCTCTCTCTCAAACAAAACTGTTTATGAGTCTGCTTGCGACAAGACACATTACATGCATAAAAAAAATAATATTCAGCTAACAAATTATCACCCGTCTACTTTTGTAAAAAGGCAGAAGCCACAAATGCAAAAAATGTTAAAGCTGGAAAAAAAAGCGCTGTAAGATCACTTTTTCAAAAAAAAAAAAAAATCACTACTGCAACTACTGAACTGCAACTCAAGAACTGAAAATAAACTCTTTTTAAAAATCATAATCTACGTAAGGACTACTTGCACCTCTAGTTTGGTCTACAGAAATATTACTGTGATGTTTTTCTCAAGACAACCCATGGTTGGCCCGTCTGGACCTCCTTACCGATGCACTTGACTGAGCAGGATGTGACCGCTTCTCCCATGTTATTAACGGCCCTGCAGGTGTAAACACCCGAGTCCTCGGGGTACACGCTGAGGACATCCAGTGCGACGTAGTCAAACTCATACGCAGGTCTGAATCTGTGTCCTGTGGGAAATGAGTGCATGTGGTGCAAAAAAGACATGAGTAACATGTTTGCATCGTGTTAGTTCAATTCAGCCCCCATTGTACTATATCCCCTCCAGTGAGTGTGGAATAATATCAGCATGAATGTTGTGCTAATTGCTGCGAATTAGTATCGGTCATTGTAGTAATTCTATGAATATTGCTGCTTCAGGCTGCGTTTACATGTCAGAAATTCGCCAATTGTTTGGGGTAGAAAATCTATTGTTACTTTCGCTCCCAACTATTGGATCGCCACACTTCGCTGATCAAATCGCTCACATGTAAACGCGGCCTAATTCAGCAAATTAGCAAGGTGGACAATAGCCGTCTATTTAGATATGTTAGTGTTAATGAGCAAGTTCTCATGATATGGAATGACGTTTTCTTATGTTTCATAATGATTAGTGTAATTACGTGAATAGTCCGGGGGTGTCCCACTTACCGACTGGTATAGGCCTTCCGTTAATGTACCAATCAACCCTCATGCTGGGGTCTCCTACAGGTTGCAGACGTGCTTCCAGATGGATGTTTGTTCCTTCCACTGTTTCCATGTTGTGCAAAGCCTTTGTGAAAGTAGGCATCTGATTCTGGGAGGAATCTTCGTATGCATTTCGTTGGTAGCGAGAGGAATCCTCCAAGTATTGGATCTGCTCCATCGCAGCCTCATGCTGGCTGTCAGTCAAAATGTCGGCCTGGCCAATCACCTAAAAAGTTAATTGCCGCATTACCATCCGCTCCAGATTCAGTCGGCTAAATTCTCCATTTCGAAGTTCAAACATGATGTTAACATAGCTATTCGCTACAAAAATGATGAAATTTTACCTGCACGCATGCGGAAGTGTGGGCACTTCCAAGGTGGTTGGTGGCTCTAACTGTGTATTCTCCTGAGTCAAGAGTCGAGGTTCCAACGACGTCCAGTGCGACATATCCAAAATCATAGTAAGTCTTGAACCTTGACCCAACGGTGATTGGGCGTCCGTTGAAGAACCACTCAACCCGCATGGTTGGATCACCCATTGGTTCCAATCGGCACTCAAGGTGAATGTTCTTCCCCTCTGGGATTGGCTTCAGGTCGCTCAGGGGCTGCACAAAGATGGGCTTCGATTTGGAGATCTCCTCAATCTCGTAGCGCGGCTCCTGGAACTTGGAATCCTCCAAGCGCTGGGCTTTCTCCATGCTCACCTTGTGCATGCTTGAAGTATCGATGCTACCACGGACTGAAAGCATTCGTGAAATTAAAATCCGCATCCAATAAACAGGAATTACAACAATATGATCTTACTTTCGACCTGCATGCTGGCAGACTCCTTTGCCTCTCCCAGGGCATTCCTAGCGACAACAGTGTAGGTTCCAGTATCCTCTGACCTGACACTCAAGATGTCCAGGGCAACGTACCCGAAGTCATGGTACGTCTGAATCCTAGTTGCTGTCATCACAGGCTTCCCATTGAAGTACCATTCCACCTGCGAAGGAATATGCTCAGAAAATGTCTCGATGGGAAGTCGACGAGAGACTCACCTTCATGGTGGGATCGTTTTGTGGTTCGAGTCGGATTTCGAAATGAGCTCTTTGTCCCTCCACTATCCTAGTTGTTCCTTTCAAGGGCCCCATAAAGCGGGGCTTCTGCGTAACTGTTGCTTCCTCTTGTACACTGCGAGCGAACCGGCTGTAATATAAATGTGGCATTAATTAATAACACAATCTGTGGTGCATGGTTCCTAACACTTCTTTCATTCTTATAATCACATTGAGCTCTGGGATGATCGACCAACTCATTTGATAAGCTCTAATGCTTCGTACCTTGTATCTTCCAGATACTGGATCTTCTCCAGTCCCTCTGGATGTTGCGAATCGAAGATGATGTCTTTCTTGCTGACAACTGTGAGTTTTGCAGTTGTGTGTGCTTCTCCAATTACATTGTACGCTCTGCAAGTGTAGGTTCCTATGTCATGTATCGTCACTTGCTTAATAGTCAGGGCCACATAACCGAAGTTGAAGAAGCTTGTGATTCGTGAGCCTGGAGTAGTAAAATTTGCGTTACAAAGTTGTTACGATTATTTCAGGGACGTGCAAATGCCACTCACTTGCTTCAACTGGCCTCCCGTCCTTCAGCCACTCAACCCTCAAAGTTGAATCCCCAACCGGTTCCAGTCTGGCTTCAAAGTGCGCGAATCCTCCCTCCCGGATATTCAGCTGATCCTGAATAGGATTCTTGAATTCGGGTGGAACCGTGCTCTCAGGCAGCTCCTGGCTCTCCCTCATCTGCTGTTGAAGTTGGTACGCCTCCAACTGCTCAATCTTCTCAATGTAGCGCTGCTGCTCTGGGATTCCAAGATCGCCAGTCACACCGCTACGAGCTGATGGATTTAAAAAATCATAGATAAAACTGGTCAACGTAGCAACATCGATATACTTACAGTAGACAGAGACAGTTCCCTGGCTGATGGCCTCCCCTAATTTGTTGACAGCACGGCAAATGTATGTCCCACTATCCTCAGCCCTCAGACTCATGATGTTGAGGGACACGTATCCAAAGTTGAAGATGCTGGTAATTCTTGAGGATGCAGTGATAGGCCTTCCATCCTTGTACCATTCCACCTTCATGGTGGAGTCGCTGACGGGAGTCAGATGGCCTTCAAAGTGGGCATTACGTCCTTCCTGCAGGTCACCCAAGCTCTGGATGGGGCGGATAAACACAGGCTTCTGGGTCACCACCTCCTCAATGCTCTGGCTACGTTGGAACTGGGAGGTATCTTCCAGAAACTGGATGCGCTGGAGGCTGTCTGGGTGTTGGGTGCTCATCTCGATTGAGGCACGAGCTGAAGGCAGAAACCATCAAATAAAGCAAGTTGCATTAATTTTACAATCACAGTAAACTTACGCTGCACGTTGAGAGTAGCTGCGGACTCTGCCGATCCAGATGCACTGAGTACGCGGCAGGTGTACACGCCTGCATCGGAAGTGATCAGACTGATGAGATCCAATGCAATGTAACCAAAGCGGAAAGTGACATTTGCCCTGGAGCTTGCAGACAAGGGTTGTCCGTTGATGTACCACTCGATTCTCATGGTGGGATCTCCTACTGGATGCACCTTTGCCTCAAAATGAGCACGGCCGCCTTCCACTTGGTTCACATCACCCAGGGGAGTCAAAAAGACAGGAGGTTCGTACATGCGATCTTCTTCCTCGCGGGGAAGGTGCGGGGCAGCTCGCTCCACATGGCGGAGGTAGATCACCTCTGGTTCAGGAGGCCTCCTGACAATTCAATAAAGACAGGTTCAAAATTTGTCCAATAGAAACAACCAATTGAAGCCTCAAATTCTAATCAAGGATTAAAACATGCAACATTATTGCCTATTGTGACTTGCACTCACTCAGGTTCGATGACTTTGGTTGGTTTCGGCAGTGTAAGTCTCCATGGTTCAGAACTGGGTCCCTTTGGCCTCTCGACAAAAAGCCTGGCTCGGGTGGCAGTTGAACCAGCCGAGTTCTGAGCAGTACACTGGTACCACCCTGCGTCCATAGCACGGGCACAGGGTATGTCCATGGTGGATGCACCTCCGTCCACTGAGATGTGACACTCTGGTGTTGGTCCAATTGTGACTCCATCCTTCTGCCAGGTGATGCGAGGCACAGGTGTTCCCACTGCCCTCGCATGCAGATTGACTGGCTCTCCTTCCCTCACATTGACGGTGGTGAACCTCTCCACAAACTTCGGCGAGACCACCTGCTCTTTCTCGATTACGCTGATGGTCGCCTGGCAAGCGGCTTCTCCGCTCTTGTTCCTGGCCAAGCATGAGAGTGTGCCCGCATCTTCCCTGGACACGTTGGTGATCATCAGGGAATGGTTTCCTGCCTCATTGATCAGGATCTTGTGCGTCATGTCGTTAACCACCAGACGGTTGTTGATGTACCACTGGACTTCTGGGAAGGGACGGCCTGACACGCGGCAGTCAAAGCGTGCCATCTTTCCCTCAGACGCCTCTTTGTCTTGGATCACACGGATAAAGTTGGGGGCCATAGTCTTGGGGTCGCCAACATCAGTTTCGGGGAATTCCACCGGTTGGGGGGTGCGAGGTGGGGCTTGCTTCAAGGGAGGTTCGCTGCAATAGACATACCGGTATGCTCAAATATTCTTAAAGACGGTTCACCTAAAGCTTGAGAAGCAGTAAAAATTAATCCGCATTCAACTTACTAGGCTCGTGGCACAACCCCATCAACCACTCCATCTGTGGGTCGGCTTGGCTTGAACTGCACTTCCTCTTGGGCAGTGGTAGCTTCCACAGCCAAGTAACCGGAAGATACAACACAGCCTAGAAAAATAATCAAAATGTAATAACTGGTGATGCAAAAACTACGAAACTACTGAGCAACCAATCTATCTAAAATAATGACAGGAAAGTGAGTGACTCATAAAAATTGCACAATTTTCATTTAAAACTCTAATGGCGTACGACCTTACAGTTAATGACTAAGAACCGATGAGGATGTACCTGTAGGATTTTCGGCGAGCATTGTGTAATGGCCGCCATCCTGAGCAGTGACACTCTTAATTCTGAGGGTGGCAATGTTGTTGGTGTGAGTCATCTGAAACTTCTGTGACTGCACAAGTCGCTTGCCATTCTTGAACCAGGAAATCCTTGGTTTTGGGTTACCGGCCACCCTCACTTGAAAGACGGCCTCTGATCCTTCCACTAGCTTAGAGTTTCGTGGCTTCTGGACAATCTGAGATGGCATCATCGGTCCTGGAAGCTGCTCAATCTTCTCCTCCACTTCGCCTATGAATCGCCTTGTGATAGACTCGCGGAACTCAATCTCTCTCAGGAGGCGGTACTCAAATGTGTCCACCTTGAAATCCTGTAAAATCACACCAATCGTGATGCAACTTCCACAAGTACAATAATGTAAAGATTGACGTAAGCCTACCTCTTCGACAATTGATCCATTTGTGACATACTGTGGCCTCACCGGAGTGGTGGGAGTGCTTGGAGCCCTATATCCAATAGGAGCCCTCTGTTGCATGTTGCCTTCGACAGACCTCTCAAATCTCTGGTCGTGTTGCGTTTGGATATGAGAGCCTGAAACAGTAGTTAATAGCATTAGGTTCATATCGCTCGGAAAGACGCTATGATACATACCTGAAACACGTGATTCTGAACTCGTTTGGACCTCCTTCTGGTATCCACCTTGGCCTGTAGACATTTGGACTTGGGTTTGTTCAAACTGCTGCGACATTTGAAATTGAGCTGCAATGGACACAATTATGGTGATTGCGATACAGCAAAAAAAAGTTCTTAAAAGTGGACAAACTATTTACCTTCTGGCTGAATGTACACAGTACAAACAGCTTCTCCAAACTGATTCCTTGCTGTGCAAGTGTATTCACCCTCATCACCAGGGCCTATATTTGTGATCAGAAGTGAAATCTTGCCAGTTTGCTCTTCGTACCTCATTTGATACTTGTTACTTGCTGTAATTCAATTTAAAAAAAGTGCTCATCAATATCTACAACTTGATAATCCCAATTTTATATTTTGTAACTCACCTATAAATGGAGCACCCTTTCTAGTCCAAGTCACTTGTGGCTTAGGATTGCCTCGCAATTTGCCTTCGAAAAGAGCGTTTCCGCCATGGGCAAATCGGGCATTCCTGAAAATCTGCTCGAAAACAGGAGGCGATGCGTTTGGTGGCATACCAGCTCTGAAAAGTCGAAACACATCCAATCATTGCAGATACTCATATACGATGTTGGATAAATCATATCACCATGGAGTCACAATATATCATGCTGTCAGAAATATTTTCCTTTTTGTAAGCATTTGTGAACTACCTTCCAAATGAACCTGTGATGTCCCATGTCCATTACCCAATAGTCCAAATGGTGTTGGCCCAAAATGTGGGTCATGCTTACTTCAGCAGCATATCTCAAAAGTACTAAAAACCGAGTTATGAGCTTGCCCAAGCAAACAGATAAACTTGACATTCATTTAAAGTCGGTAAACAGCTGTCGAAATCCAACTCCTTCCTGGTCCTTATTTAAGAGTGAGTTTTCATGAACCAAGCGGTTTGTAGTTTGGATGGAAATCCAGTGGTCATTCTTAGCATCTGCTCCTGGTAAAGTGGGTATATGACACAACATAGCGACTGGTTTTTCACATACTGAATGACCGAAAAGTCACAAGCCAATGGTGTCCATGACACTATGACCCGACCTCCCTAAACCTCTTTCAATGCATCTCATAAAATACTGCACAGGCCATAATCTCCAGACACAAAATGGTGCTTGTTATTCCAAATGAAATGGGCAGGAAGCATATTGCCTCATAAAATGCACTGTCGTTAAACCAAAATTTTCATTTTTTAAAGTCATTCTCAAAATGATCCGTCTGTAAACTTTTAAATCCTATATATTGCTTTATTCATAGCTGCAGCCTTCCTATAAGTCTCAAGGTCTGGAACATAAGTCCACCCATTGGAATTTAGGTCAACCTAAAACCACCACCAAGAACACTGGATATAAGCTCCTGTGTACAACTATTTTGCATGTCTTTTGAGCCAAAAGGACTTCAGTAGTTCACCAATTTCAATACGGTTCTCATTTAACTAACAAGCGAGTGACCACTCCGACAAACGATTCCTCCAAAGAGATCATCTAACCATCCAGAATATTTTAGATTATTAGCGCTGCGAAGTCAGTGTAATTCATAGTTGTTTTTTTTCCTGGTTGTTACAGTCAGAAAGTGTGCCACCTATATTATCACTCATAAATGATAACAGTCCTCGTTATACGGACAGAAAGTCACTTCAGGAGTTTTTGGGCATGTGATAAAAAATTATTAGTTATGAGATTATTGCATTGTGTTGCTTTTTATGGATTGTAACTTTAAAGTCGTAGTGTCATGGTTGTAATTGTGCATCAACGTCTGGAATAATTAAGTTGGCAAAATTTGTGTATCTAGTCATATAGAATTAACCAATAGGCTGTCAAAAATGATTGTCAATTACACTGTAATGTTACTGTAATTCTGGTACCTGAAGCATGTAGTTATGCTTGCCAAGTGCTTTGATACGCAGGCAACCTTCTTAAAAAACAATGTACAGAGACGATACAATCTCGTAAAACAAGTCGCCTCTATCCGTTCATGACATCCCAACCATGTGACCCAAAATTTAAGGTCCCTGGCAACAGAAACACAATCCCGTCCAAAATTCCTTGCCTCAAAGGTAAATAACTGAGGATCCCAAAATAACTCCATGCAGCATGATATATCTCCTGCTGGCTTGGATTAAATTTAGCCCATTCCTTTTGGTTTTCTTGGCAAAGTTCCTGGTGCCAATGAGACCAATCCAACGGAGAGGAAGTGCTGTAAAAATGCCCCCTTCCAACAACTGCTGTCACCGACACTACAGTGTTGCTGATTTTTTGTTTTTGATGGTTTTTTTGGAGGAAGAAACAGTTTTACAAGTTACAAGTTACTATCTCTCTTTTGCTGCTGTGCATTACAGGTCTTTTGACTTCAACTGGACATTTATGTGGTGTGAAACATTCAGTGTAATAAACTGCATGGAGTCAGTGTTATTTCAGGAGTGATATTGAATGTCAGCATGTGGTGCATGGTGCCGGTTTTTAATTTCCAGGACGGAAAGGTCACCAGCATTAATTTCACTATTAAATGATGGGAGTGAATGCTGTTGACCTGCTTTTTTGATGCCTCGTCAACAAAGTTCGCTTTTTTGTGTTTATCATTACCAAAGTTCCGAAACAGCAACTTTTGAACTTGTGACTCACAAGGTGATAATAATTATTACAGTAAATTAATTAAAATAACAAAGTGTTAACTTACAACTGTCCGGGAGCCTGGAGCACCATCCCTTGCACTGAAATGAAAGAGAATTCACTTTAGACAGGAGCAATATATTTTACCACTTAATTTATGCACTTATCAGCAGTGCCTTTATCAGCAGGACACTTGTACTGTATTACCCAATCCATGTTATAATAAAAGTACAAGCAAAAGTATAGTATTTCATCCATAATATATCAAAACAGTTTCACACTCTCACTAACTTCTGCATATTTAAATATTTCACTGATCTCCCCATACAAGGTATTTCATGTTAAATTACTTTCTATTAGAATTCATTGCAAAAAAAAATCGCAATTATTTGCCTGAGGATATTATAGGATGCATGAACCCACATATTTATCGAGTACAGCTTTAGGCAATCATGTGCAAAGACTGGACATTTTGCATGTGCATAGTTTGGCAACAGTTTGCAAATTGTGCCCATATCTGATTTGGTCGAAGGTCCTTGTGGGGTTTTTTAAATAAACAAATTCTTTGGCTACTCCCCTGCAAGGCATCCCAGACGATATGAGGAGCCAAACGGGGCAGAAGTTGTCGTAAGGAGATCGTTTACCCCTAATTCCAGACAACACCCTCCTTTACCCCTCCCCATCCCAGCAGCTCAGTTTTTGGCAAACCAAATTGGCCTAATGTACTTAGCGCCTGTCACACGCAACTGTTTCACGTACGTCAAAACGTCCAGGAAACAAAGAGGAACGTTTAAAGAAAAGGCTCACGACCCTGAACAACATGCTGCCTCAATTTTTATGCTTTCTACAACAATATGCTAATCTGGGATGGACAACATGAGAAAATCATTGTTTCAATAACAACTCAATGCAACATTACACGAAGCTTAAAGATTGCGCAGATTAGTAATAAACTCATGATTCACACTAATTTGTTGCACTCCACACTTTCCAGGAATCATGCGTGGTTGGTGTATTAATACTGCACTTGTTCATTCGAAATTTCTAAGTATGACATTTGCAATGTGCGGGTTTGTGCAGTCGCAGTTGGCATCAAAAGGTGCCAAACTAGAAGGTGCCAACACGTGACTCAAACTGATCACCTGCCATCTCCCTTGTCATTTCCAATTCTGACTTGACGTCTCATGCTGTTCTTATAGTATCACTTGCACCAATAAGCCAATACATCAATCTCAGTTCAATCTTGTGTTCATCATAATTCATTCATAATCATCATAAGATCCTCCAGCAAGACATGTTGCACACTCAAAGTTACCAGAATGGAAAAAATATGATTATTGACATTAAGAGCAGTAAAGAAACAGCCAGTAAAGAAAGTACGATGTGAATGTGTTGCTTTTGGCAAGTTCCTCATCTCCACGTCATTTCCTGGAGAGTGATGTTCAAGCAGCATCCGCGTTCATCACTTTCAAAATAGTGCTGAAGAAATTTAGCACGTGACTTATTGTGATGAATAAATTGACTGGAAAATTTAGAAATAAACCAGGTTCACTAATTCGTCCTTCCTGATGTGAAGGGACATTCACACGTTTCATTTTCACTGACTCGAAGCACTTCATTGCCAAGCAAGGATTTGCAATTATGCCTAACCTAGACGTTCTCGCAATTTTTTTAATAGTCGCAAACGAATTTGGCACGGCCCTGAATCATAATTACTAATCAAGTTTACAACACAGCTTTGTGGCTCAGTTCGGCAAAGTACCGAACGGTATAAAACACTCCCCATTAAAATGGCCAGCCAAACGCTCCAAATTGCCAGTGACACCTTTCAGATAAAGCCGACAATCAACAACAGGTTTTTCTTGCCAATATTGGTGACAATCCGATTACCCAACGAAAATGGTGCACTTGACACTTTCACACCATAAGCTACTCAAATCGCAGATTCAACATGGGATTATCATCGAAAAGCACTGTGGACAAATGGGCAATTCCTTAATTAGTATTCATGTAAATTAATGAATTTGTTGCGAATAATTTTGCAAAATGTGTTTTGAGACTTTCTCCATAAATAATTCATTTTTTTCTCTCATTACTTCATGATAGAGCGAACATTTTCTCTACAATTAATCAGCACATTGATCGAGTCATAAAAATTCAATTTATTCGCACAATATCGTCGACACCAACTATTAGTGGACGGAAATGAGTGTCAAGGTTTTCCAGTGGAAACCAAATCCTTTCACCAGAAACAACAGGCCGGAATCGCAATTTCTTCGATTTTGCAAAAAAAAATATTTTGAATGCAATTTTTTTTTGAGTGAGTGGGAGGTAGGTTGACGCATGCTGCTGCAGCCTGGTGGCGTCAGTAGCGTCGTGGCAAAATTTCGCAGCGACCGGAGAGTCTCTGCTAAATATAGTTTTTACCCCAGAGCAACCCCCCCCCCCCACCCTCTTCTACACCTACCCCCATTCCGATCAGATTTCACAGACCCATTTTTGGCCCATTTCTACTCTGCTATCCATTGTGACCAAATCCATTGATTCTTTCTGATAAGCCCATTCTCCATAGGATATGTCTTTCAGTAGACTAAACATTTCGCCTTTTTTATTTTTTTAAAAAAATACGCACATTTCGACGAATTGGAGCGGCCCAATTTTAGTAATGACGGAACTGGCGGAACTGGGCCAGAAAAAATAAATCAGGCCACAATTTTTCGTGAAAATTTTGCGGGTTTTTCTATTAATAAATCGTATCATCCCGGAAAATCAGGCTTCTATTTTCATCCGTGTGTGTCAGCGGGATGTTACGTTTCGCAACTGGTTACAGAACTGGTTACGTTTTTTTTTTTTTTGCAAAAGTCTTCCGGAAAAACCGCGTCACACAAAATTCCAACAATAGCGCATGCGCATTACCACTGGTAGATCCGGATGTGCATCAGCAACAATTTTTGTTTTTAAATTTTTGGGCTAACTAATATTCACAATCAAATTTTTTTTTTTTTTGAAAGCGGTATACCTTGCTGTGAGGTCTGAAAGGACTGCTGGGTCGACTGTCTTGACATCCGAGTCGACTCCATGGTGCGACTTTCCCTGACGACAGAAGACGAAGTGCTCCTTTGCTCCATGCTGGAGGAGGTCATCTGCTGCTGCGACACAGCGCTTTCTCGGCTGGTTTGTCGCTGCATTGTGACAAATCACCGTCGATACAACTCGAAAAAATTATGTCGATGCACACTTAATTAGTGACCACCCGCGACCGGACGATGGAGGAACCGACAGAGGAAACAACACTCGCGTGGTGGGTCGGGACTCGAACTCGTTTGGATCGGGCGGTTCGCTTGCTTCCCAGATATTTTCATGCCAGGTCCGCTGACGAATCAGGATGAGGACTCATCCCCGTGCCATGGTGGTGTTTCGTAATATTATGTACAAGTCTTAAAAAGTGTGCCCGTTTGGTTGGTAAGATCACAGCAGCAGTCGGGAGAGTGAGGGCCCGAGGGATGGAGTCTCTCCAAAGCCCTCGAACCGAAACAGTGGGGGTCTCCCCCCAAAAACCAAAAGGTTCCAGCAGAGGAGACGCAGCCTCCGGTTGGCTCCCTCGAGGAAGGATCCACCACCAAAATAAACCCGGGTCCTCCTTCCCCCCCACCCTCTCTCTCTCACACACAACCCATCCCCACTATACACACTCCATTCAACACACACATCCGCAGACACATATTAGTTTAAATCCAACGGGGTCCATTGCCGCCTTGTAACACTCATTTCCGTCCCCTGTATTGTCGAGGAGTGTCACCATCAGTGACTGAGGGCACTGCCAAACTCAACCTTAAAAGCATAACCATCAAGATATGCTTATTCTCTCCGCCGGATGTTTGTCCGATACTGATAGTACCAATATCACCAGCAAGACCTGAGAGTGGCAGGAGTGTGCGCGACATATATTCGTAAAGAATAATACATGGGTGGTAAATCGGCCTCCAGCGCGGTACGACCATCCGATGAAGAAAATTGGCGAATTGACGATATAAATTGTTGCCAAATTTTGGCAACATGTTCACTAAAAGTGTAAAAATAAGGCATAAGATTGCAACACATTCTCAGTCCATGTTAGATCTCATCAAAGGCTGTGATAACATGATGTGTCGATTCTTATCAAAATATTGGTTTCATGATTTATGGTTTGCTAAAAATATTGCCTATCGCCTTATATTGCATGTGCAGTATTTAGTGTGAACAAAATTTTATCCAACTGTACACATTTCAGTGATGGGTGTGAAAGGTGTATTATTTGTTTCCCCCTGTTGGGAACATAAAATCAATAATTATTATTTGACCATTTAGGACTTATTCATGTGCAAAAATTTAGCAATCATTAAAGTGCTTCGATTGTTTCATATTTTATACAGTGTGCATATAGGGTGTTGCCAAATTTTGGCAACGTGTTCAGTAGTAAAATCAATAATTACTGAATTAAAAATTTAAAAAATATCTCACGTATTTTCAGTTCTGTCCAATATGCACTGATCTTCCAATAACTCGTCTCCATGGTTGGTGTCACTTTTTTTTAATTTAAAAAAATTACACTTTGGTCACACGTCCATCTAGCCGGTACGCACCTGATGCGGTCACATATCAAAAGTTAATCGGCCACAATTTGAAAGCGAAGAGTGTGACTTTAAAGAGGCCATTTGGGGGAGTGGACCGGCTCATAAGCGAGGTATGTTGCCTGAAACTAACATGTGAGGCAGGGGGTGGGTAAGGTTGAGATGGAGGGGGGGTCCCTTGTTCTACTTTGGCCTGTCCAGACCTCCCCCAAGTCGCCATATACGACCAGGCATCTCTGATCAGGTCTTGGTCTCTATTTGGGAAGGACGAGTTCTGCATTTCTCCTGTCCCCTGCCTTTCATTCATCCACTGAAAATTGCGGATTTTTTTTGCATGCATTTTTTCACGCCCAAGCTTCCAATATCGCACAGGAGACCTTTCTTTCTACAAATTGTGAAATTGCAAAAATCCAATCTGGCAATTTTTGCCATTTTAGTGCGTTTGATATTGTCGTATATATACAAGTATACCTTACAGAAAGTGTGTGATTGTTTTTTTTTTGTGTGCATAAAACCAAGAAGACATGACATTGTGACAAATATGTAATTAACTAACTTAATATTTAGGTCCCCCAACAGATTTTGGTATTAAATCGGCGCCTTGCCCGATATACATGTCTTTTGATTTTCTAAGTGGCGGATAATACAAAATGACGCAGAGCAGACCCACTTCCCACGGTGCCACTCGAGATTTAGCTCTCAAATGATTTAAAATACCGGCGCCTGAATAGAGCCATCAAGTTTGAGGGTACAAAAACATGCTCAGTGGCATCCCAATTAGTCGGACCCCACACCTGGAAAACAAGAGGGGAGATAACACAAAGACATCAAGTTGGAGCTGGGTCGACCTTGCTCGACTCCTCAAGTCTACATCAATCTGCTCACTTCCGACTATTTTTAACAACCTCACCACAGACACACACATCCTCTCCTGTAAGTTGTTCTCAGTCCCCCAGATAACTAACGATGCACTTTGTCGAAACACGTAACACCTAAGGCATTTTGGGGGAGACTCATCTTCTCGCAACTTCCGTCATTTCCCAAATAGGTTTCTCCTGGGAAAATTTCGATAGAGGCTTCTCAGGAGTGCCAAAAACTAAGAATTTCTTAGGGATGAAAAACACCGGTTTTTTCTTTTAAAATGTTGCGCCAACAAGAATGGGTTAATAAATTTGCAAAAGGGCACCTCCAAAATTTCTATGTGCTTTCATATAATCGTTTGTCGCAATCACACAAGATTATGGGGTTTCGCAATTTCGCGAAAAAACTGTATAGTTCGCGGCAAAACAGATTATGTCATATTATGAAACTGATCTTGTCAGGAAGACAAAGCAGACGAGCGAAACAACGCGAAATATTTACGACTGGTCCAGCATGAAGTAGGTGTGAAGCAGTGGACAATTTAGTGAGACGTGTTTTGCAGTTGCATGCAGTTCCGCCATACTCGACATCGTTGAAAGCAGGCCAAAAAAATCCAAAAAATTTCCGAGCTCCACTCGGTCGACATTCACACAGCCTCACAATCCCGCAAATTATTCGCAAACAGGTCTTCCCAAGAACTGCTGTGGTTGGCTCATACTCAAGAGGACCGCACCACTGTTAAAAGTAGATTATCTTAACCGTTCAAATATTACGAGATCTAATGCAGGATCGCACATATTATGCATAACCCATCTCCAAACATGGGTGTTAAAAATAGCAACAGTTGACAGTAAACACTTCTTCTGGGTCGGCCTCGCGTATTTCATCGTCTGGCATTATGCAATCTGTACCCATCGTGGGAGAGGCAGATTCCGAAGAAACAACAGTAATTACTCGAGTAATTTGGCCATGACAAGAGCCACAGTGGTCTAACATGCAAACCGAGTCCAGCTTTAACGTCCGGTTCATTGGAGGAGAATTCCCTAGGGTGGCGGCCAAGTGGAAGGCCGTCAAAAAAGGCTCAAAAACAAAAGCTCCTCAGAATTTCACCTGGCACCTCGAGGTGCCCCTGTAGTGACGACAGTACAAGTGACTGGCAGGATACCACATGCAAAATGTACCGTCACTGCCCACGGTTTTTGGGTCCCATCCTAAAGCTTTCTGAGCCCAGACTCAGCTCCTGTATATTACAAAAGTGGTACACAAAGTGGTTAATGGTTTTTCTCTTGATTATGGTCGTACGCATTGTCATTCATTCTTTCCTTACTTTCCCTACAAGCTCAATGGCCATGTGATGCTTTCAATTAATTTATAGGACACATTGGCACTTGTGTGATCCAAATTAGCTAACGCTAAAGCGGGTACCGAACTTCTCAAACAGAAAGGTCTTCAACTATAGCCGCTCAAGCTACAAGTCGGCTACTTTACAAACAATTGCAGCATTTAGTGTTCGCTGTACCATTAAATACTTCCAACATGTCATACATTAGTACTTCACAGTCGGTTAAAATTGCAGATAAAGTGGGCATGAATAGATCAAAGGATAACCGTAACATAACTTTCCAGAGTCCATGACTTACCACCATTACGCTTCTTACAATGAGTCAAATCTACTGGCTTAAATGCATCTTACGCAGTATGCGGCGGCTGAAAAGTTTATTTGCTTCCTAACTTTGGTCCAAAGTGGTTGCACCACAGCTCCAAAAATGAAGGAAGTAAGTTCTGGACTTTTGCCATCTGCATGACTGCACTGGCTAAATAGCACATCTGCACTTCCTATCTCTGTCTGTATATAAAGTGATCAACCTGGATAGAAGCATCGTTTATTTGCCTCACATAATATTACCATCGCATTGTAAAATGTTGAAGTGCGTATGGCATGGGGTAGGAAAAAAAAAGAAATGTTGGCAAGTGAAAGAGGTCAAAGATATCGAGGTCTCACATCAACCTGTTTGTCTCAACACATACTCTGCTGGCAATAAATCTGCTTGGACGAGGCAAGAAATAAATGCAAAAAAAAAAAATCCAGGCTGGATCAACCACTTGCACCCAAAATCCAATGCGGAACCATATTCCCTATTTTTGTTTGCTTCTGCAGCGGAGAGAGATCTGTGACCTCCAAAGTACCGTGTGCAGCTATCAGAAAAGGAGCCAAATGTGCTTTTTTCCTTTCCGCTATTTCCAGGTACATGCAAAGGGCTAGGTCCACCGAACCTGAACCACAATTCCTCAGGCTGCGCGTCTGATAAACAAACAGTGACCATGGCAAACTCATTACTCTGGAAAGGAATTTTTGGCCGCCAATGACATTGCTCCTGGAACAAGAAAAACATGCTATTGCAGGAGCAGATAAACAAACATCTAGCAAGTGTCCATCTGGAAGCGAAGGTTACATGACCGCTGCTAAACGGCGCTTCTCCAAAATGTGACCCGCCTACCCCGGAAATAAAACAGCCCGTTTGGGGGCGTAACCTGCGAGGGCGGAGAGGCATGGCCAGCTTTCTGGCAAAGTCTGTGACTTCCCAAAGACTTGACTCAGGTACCCCAGCGCCCGGGGGCTACATTTTTCCGCCTCTGTGGCTTACTATTCTTAGCCGCCTGTGAAGCTAGACCTAAATTTGGCAGCTCAGTATCTCCGTCACAATTTTTGCAACTCTATCATTTCCTCAACGAACTCAGGTAATTCCCAAAGAATGCGACGTCCTTCTAGAAAACTGTTAGCCGAGTGTGTCACTGTGCACATGCAGTAAACTGTCGCAAGGAGATGATTCACGTCAAGTTATTTTGTTACCGTGAGGCATTTCAAAGAAGCTGGAAAAGCAATTCATGGTTAAAAGCATCACCTTCGTCAAACAGCAATTTCCGCAATTGCATATGTGTCATTATTAAAAGCACTACTTAAAGACTACTAGCCATGCAAATTTCAGCAGCGACATTTCACCCGCATATTAAGTACTTTAATTACACATCAAATCATGCTGCATTCTCTGTACCTGAAAGTTCCCACTGCTGATGAAGTCCAACCACCACCAAGTGAAAGCATGTGCCATTCAAAGAAGAAAAATGACTTCCACAATTGTCACAAGATTTACTGGCAGTTCACGCCCATCATACGCAATGGAGAACACAACAATAAATCTTGTGCAAACAGTAGAGAATAATCAGGAATAAAAGCACGGTGGCAACATAAAAATTATATCCATCCAATGATGATCAGCTGGATTGGATTTTTCTTTTTCAGATTGGATGGACACAATTTTTCCGTTGACATCTTGCTTCCATTCTGTCCGTGCTTGCAGAGTAGGACCAAACCCCAAGGTGTAGGAGATCGTAAGAAAGAATAAACAGGTGACAGGAAAGGTCGCTTTTATTGTGAGATTCATCAACAATGCTGTGCCTACACAATCGATTTGACCACCACTAAAAAAACGAACTAGGATAGAAAAAAAGAAGCAGGATATAAATGCACATATTTTTTTTCTTCAAAACTCACAAATGCTTTTTCAATTAAGGAAACAGAGGGAGCACCAGAGAAAGAACAGCACATGCAATCACATTTTGTCACCATTGTTTATGTACAGGGTACGCGATATTCTGGAAAAAAAAAAATCCCCTACTTTTTTTTTAAGATGCAAAAGTGACCTTCTGACCTGGCACACGCAGGAAGGACGTGGTCGCTTCCGTCCCATGTGGATTAGTAGCAGTGCATGTGTAGAGTCCAGCATCATCTGTTGTGACGTTGGGGATGGTGAGAGAGCAGACGCCACCGAAGAAGGTCATCTTGTGTCGCCCTGTTTGTGGTATGATCCGTCCATTTCTGGACCACAGCAGAGATGGGTCTGGATCACACTGGACCACACATTCCAGTGTTACAGTGTGACCGACAGCAGAGTTGACATCCTGAAGAGTCTGAAAACCAAATAATTTGTGGGAAAATGTGCATCGCTCGCATGAACACAACGTTACAAAGCAGCATAAGACATATAATGCTTACAGTGGTAAAGAAAGGGTGCTTTCCCATCTGTGGCGTTGCACCATCACTTCGAGGAGTGTAGGACACGGGTCGCCCTCGTCCACGAGGAGAATAGGCAGGCGAGCCTGCAAATGAAGATGATTTGCGCATTAGCCTAACCCTTTCACCACGCAATTAAAATCTTCGTGACACACCCATTATTCACACATTAATGCAGCATTCAAATCACACAGAATGTCTACAACGTATAGGTAACAACCGACAAACACGTTAATCACACAGACATGACATGTGATGTACCTCCTCCCCTTCCTGAAGTATCAACGGACAGCGCAGACCAGCTGATAGGCCTCGGTGACACACTTGGTGACAGCGATTGCGGACTAGGGGTGTCCCATTTACCAACAGGGTGCGACAGTGGCCTTCCCCGCTTAGCCCCTCCAAAGTATTGCGATGGCCTGTATGGTATGATGTCGCCTTCAGGCTCGGAAGCATCGCTCTCGGAGCATGGCTCCCATTTCGAAGGCTTGAATTGGGTGAATCGCTTAGGTCTGAATTGAGGCATAGCTGCAACAGTGCTTGGCGGCTTTGGTTTGGTGCTCTCATGAATCACAGGCACCTTGATGTCACCTTCTTTTGGAAGCTCCTTGGGAACTTTCTTCGGCTCTCCAGGAAGAACCACCCCAAATTCATACCCAAAGTCATACTTGAAGTATATTAAACCTGTGTCTGGATCTATGTGCTTTGTACCTGTACAGGGAAAGACAACAATAGCTAGCTCTATATTCATTTTGGAACGAACCATGTCACATTCAGAAACGCTAGAAAACAAGTGTTTCTGAATGAGATTTTACACTGTTGTTCGTATTGGAATTAATAGCCAATTTCCATTGTTTTCCCTACATGTAAGAAATTCTGCATTTTTATCTCTCGTATGTTATGATTAATACTAACCATATTCAGCCAGTCGTGACTCCTCCTTGTATGCATGTGGCTCACGTGTTTCTTGAATGACAGGAACAGGCTTAGGCTTCTCTGGCTCTTTCTTAATATCGGTCATAATTTGTTCCGTGAAGCTGGTTGCTCGAGTCTTAAATGAAGTGCCCATGTCCGTGAAGTGCTTGGTGACTTTCTCTGTTAAAACGACACAAATTAGACATTCGAAATCTCTACACAAACGACAAAGGACTTACCAGACACTGCAGTTGGAGTTCGTCCTATGAACCCATACACGGGTGGCTCCTCCGGCTTAAGCTCAAACTCTGGCTTCTTCTCCTTTGTAAATCGCTTCTTCATTTCCTTCATGTGTCTCAACCTCGTCTCCTCCGCATCGACTTTCCTCGTTTCTTTGACTCTCACCACATCCATCTTCCTTGCCTCCTTCACTTTAGCCACGTCAGCCTTTCCGACCTCAGGTCTAGGAGGTCCTTGAATAACCGGTGGTGTGTCAAACTGAGTCGGTGGAGTTGGGGTTCGTCCTGAAGGCGATGGAGTTCGCATCTCTGTCCGGCTTGGAGCTTGGACAGGCCGGAAATGGCCTGGTTCAGGTGTCCCATCAGGACGCCATTTGGGTGGTATGCGGATATCCGTATCTGATTCGTAGTCACTTGAGTAGAATTCACCTTTAATGAACTTGCTGGGAGTAGGTGGAGGTGGAGGTCGTTCTCTTTTGGGTCGAGTTGGGTCAGGCGTGTAAGGGAATGGTTCCAATTCTGGAAACGGCTTGAAGTCTGATTTAGGTGGGGATTTTGGTCTCTTGGTTGTTCTGGGCAATGTGTGAGACTTAGGATGAACTGACTGCTGCATTTTTGGTTGAGGTTTAGGTGCTGGTTGCTGAACCTTCGGGGTTGGACGCTGAATTATTTTAACAGGCTGTTGTTTGGGCACCGGTCTCTGAATTTCAGGCTGCTTTGGAGGTTCAGCATACCCAATCTGAACGGGTGATCCTGGTCTCAGTTCAGTTTCCTTCGAACCAAACTGTATCACACGTGTGGTCTGCTGCATGCTTACGATACGTCGACTAGAGTGTGTCGACTCCTCAATCCGCATTGCCTTGGATGTCTCCGTCTGAGTTGCTCCCTTTTGGACCGACTTTACTGGCTCAGGTTTGAAAGTGGTTGGTGCAGGCTTGAAAGCGGTTGGTGCAGGTTTTTCAAACTCAGTAGGTGGTGTTGGTGCCTTTTCAGCTGCGGAAACAGGCCTAGAATGACCCTCCAAATGGGGCCTCACTGGCCTGAATCGCATACTGTCACCATCCGCATGCCATTTTGCAGAAATGCGTCCATCATGATCGCTTTCATAGTCACTCTCTCTGAATTCGCCTTTGATGAACTTGCTGGGGGTGGCAGGAGGTGGTGGACGAGGACCTCGAGGATGTTCGGGTTCAGGGGTGTACGGAAATGGTTCCAACTCCATTGGGGTTTGGGGCTTAGGAGTGCTCGGAGTTGAGATGCTTCGAAGGAGTTCCTAGAGCAGAAAAAAGCAATCAGTCGGCATATCTAGCAACAGCGGCATAGCAAATGTTAGTACAAAGTGCAGGTGCATGTTAGGTCAGGTGCAGTGAGTGGTCACACATTTAGTACATACCAAAAATGTATCAATGGAATCCACGTGGTATCGCTCCATTACGGTCGCACAATTCATGGAGGCTTTCCAAATACTTTACGGGGGTCAACATATCCATTAGACACAACTGGTCCATCGTGAGAGAACTTTCAGGACACAGTTATTACAACAAAATTAACATTAAAGGTAGAAAATTAACTCACTTTTCATTTAGGGAAAAAAAAAACAGCTTTGATTTTCCAACCAATGCAAGAGTCAACAACTAATTTCGTATGACACCAAATCCTCATTACGCTCACTCGAATTGAATCCAAGTGACATTCATACTTCCCGTACGCATGTGTCCCATTAAATAGACTTTTCATTGGGTTATATAGGCTGAAGTTGAAAAACGCAAAAGCTGAAAAACAGCTAGTATGCTTTGGCAGTTTCATCAGCATTTTATTTCCATTCGATCTCATTGTTTTAGTACATGTACACACATCATAATCTCCTGCTTGAATGGAGGGAGAACTTCCGCACATTTTTTTAGTCAGCAACAAGGCGAGACCATTAGTTGCATTTTTTTTTTTTTGTTTCTCATGCTTTTCCAACAATGCAGTCGACTACAAACCAATCCCACTCACCTTTTTGAGGGGGGGTTAGATTCAAAAAATGAAAGAGAGTGAAGAATCACAGGACAATACAGGAAAAGCAAAAAATGTGTATTTTTTTTCTTAGGGGAATTCAAGGGTCACACTACGATGCACAAAATAATCCCATCGGTGCGGTGGTCGGTTGAAGTTCAGCAGAGAAATCCTCCATTAAGCAGGGATATTGAATGAAAACTGGTCTGTATTGATACACATAATTATATTTTTTCAAGCAAATATAATCTACTTCCATGCACTTTTTTTTTATATCTAGCACAGAATTAATGCAGGTTCACTTTATTTTATTTTTTGGTATTTTGATCACTTCTTCTGGCCTCCACTCACCTCCCTCTTTGGCATAACTTTATCAGGGTCGATGAAACCATACTCTGGAGGTGGTCCAGGTTGTAGCGCTAATGGCGAAACCTGCTTTGTGATGGCAAAGGCGGACGAGTCAGACGCAGAGAACCGCCTCGTAACCTCTGATTTTGATTCAGTGAAGGTTGAGTACTGGACATTTCGGGTTGAGACAGTCCCCTGGTAGTACATCGGAGTCGTGGTTTTGGTGGTCGTCATTTCTTGCATCATTGAAGAATCACTCTTTTGGGTCCAAGGCAGGATCTTCTTGTCGGCCTCAGCTTCCTTAGGTGGCCAGGAAGGCTTTAGATGCGAGTGAACCTGCTTCTGGCCCCATACTTTGTCCATTGCAAGGCCTACTCCTGATGGCTTTGGTGACGCTGCTCGCATCTGCTCAACCATTGGTGACAATGTTCGTTGAGGTTCAGGTGTCCTAATCGGAGCCCATGCTCGCTCCATCTTCACACCCTCAAGCGTGGGGGCTACTGTACCAGGTGTGATTGGTTTTGGGGACACAGGTCGAGGGGCCATCGGCTTTGCTGGTAAAGTTGAAGTTGTTGGCGGCTGAATCTTCTTGGGACGGTCTAAAGAGTGGTATTCAGGTGGCCATGACTGAGACTGTTTCTGCACCGTCTCTTTCATACAGGTTTCTTCAATGACAGGTTTTGGCATTGCTTTTGATATCAGTGCTGCTCCAACCTTTGGCATGCTCTGCTGGGTCACCAAATCGGAACGACTAGGTGGTCGCCACACAGGAACTATTTTCTCCTCCTGCGTCACAGTTCTAGATTCCTGCTGTTGAAATTCTCTTTTTACAAACCGTGTCGGCTTTGGCACGGGTGTCACCGGTTTAGTCACTGGCGCCATAGGTGTCTGCAGTGGTTCGGGTTTGAAAGGAAACGGCTCCAATTCTGGAAATACTTTGAATGGTTCAGGTGCTGGTGCTGGAGCCGGAGCAGGAGCAGGTGCTGGCGCTGGTGCTCGAGTCACTGGTGATGGTGGGGTTGGTTCTTGCCTTCTCATCGGTGGAAATATTCTAACAGCTCCTGGCAAATCCAGCGGTTGAGGTGACTGTGCCTTCTGAGCTTCCTCCAGTCGTCTAATCCTTCCAGACACATCCTCCCTGATCTTCACAAATTCCGGTTTAGGTGCAAAGCCTATTTCAGGTGGAGGTTCTGGTTTCAAATCAAGATCATCCAAAGTAGCGCTTTGAAACGACTTGAATTTCTGAACAGTTTGTTTGGAGATAGTTTCAACCTTCGATACAACTGAGGAGTAGGTCTGGCTCAATGATGGAAGGTCTATGACTGGTCTAGGTGGTCCAGTGAACTCAGGTGGCCGATCAAATACTGTCGGAGGTGTTGGTGGTTGTTCTGCCATTTGTTGGAAGCCAACAATCCGCGACTTAATATCAATAGTTGGCATTTCCACTTCTCGCTTTTCAGGAACAACCTCAGTGATTATTTGCTTCTCCAGGTCCTCAATCCGTGACTTGACACTCTTCTGCTGATCCTCCGACTGTGGTTCCTCCGACTGTGGTTGTGGTTGCAATTCGCCTTTTTGTTGCCACGTAGAGCCACCTTCCCGTATGATCTGCTCATGTCGGAATACTTCTTCCATGACACTAATTTTTGGTTCTATTATGGTAGGCTCTGGTGTCACCAATTCTGGTGGAGGTTCTGGCATCAGATCTATTATTGGGGATGGAGGTTTGGGCATTGGTGACACAGGCTTAAATTGTGGCATTGGCGACACCGGTTTGAACTGTGGAATTGGCGACACAGGCTTGAACTCCGGTATTGGCGACACAGGCTTGAACTCTGGCATTGGTGACACAGGCTTGAACTCTGGTATTGGCGACACAGGCTTGAACTCTGGTATTGGAGAAGCCGGCTTAGGAGGTATTGGTGACACTGGCTTGGGTGGTATTGGTGACACTGGCTTGGGTGGTATTGGTGACGCTGGTTTCGGTGGAATTGGTGATTCATGTCTGACAAGTTCATCCAGAAGCTCAACTTTTATCTCCCTAACTTCTGTCTTGGGTGACGGTGCTGGTGGCACTGGAGAAGGTGTCTTTGGAATTGGTGATGCTGGTTTGGTGACTGTTGATGGCGGCCTTGGTGATGGAGGCATTGGCGAGGGTGGCATCGATGTGATCTGAACAGGTGTGTAAGTCCTTGGAGGTTCAGGCGTCACTGCTGGTGAGCGTATGTACGTAGTCTCCACCTTCTCTGTCTTGGTGATTTCTTCCTGGTGACTCTTGCTCACCACAAGTGTCTCCTGTCTCAGTTCCTTAACAGTTTTCTGTTGCTGAGACAACTTTTTACCAATAATATTGTAAAGGAAAGGGGGAAAAAAATGGGGGAGAGGAAACAATAGTTTAGCCAAGGAGTAATACCACCACCATAGGTTACTAATTATAATTCCCAACTGCCACCAATAAATTGCTCACTTTTTCTTGTATTACCAAGAAGTAGGTTTTGGAACACTTATTTATAAATGCTTTAATTTTAATTATTAAAATCGGCTGATATGTAGAATAGCATTGTTTTTAGAGACGACTGCACTATCGCTGTGGAATCAATATTGGAAAATCTTGTCATCTCGTAATGAACAATAATAAGAAAAAGTGAGCAAGCAGTAATCATGTGTCGCATTTTTCATCGACTGACCTGAAACTGCTTCTCCTCTTCAAGGTCATCAAAGACATGGCGCTTCAGCTCTTCCATACCAGGAGGACGCGAGTCAACCACACAGATATCGGCTATGCTCTGGGCTTCTCCAGCTTGGTTTGAGGCTTTCGCAGCATACCTGCCAGCATCGGCATTAGTGGCTGAAATACAGATGGTTAGGATTACTTAACAGTAAGTCCTCGTAATCACATGAAATTTGCTAATCTCAATGCTCCCATTCCAATTTAGGATTGAGTCTCTGAAGGAAATTTAGTAGAGGAGAAGATCAAAAAAACATGTGGACAAAACTCACCACATGGAATGATAAGTATGTGGCGGTTCCCCTCTACTCGAACCTGGATATCTCTCTCCAACGTGATTGGGATCTCGTTCCTGTACCACTTCACAGTAGGTGCTGGAGTTCCAGTTACTTCCAGCTCCATGTAAATCCTGGATCCTGCCTTGACCTCCTGGGATTGGAGTCGTTTGCCAAACACTGGTGGGAAAGCAGTCTTCCTGACCACAGCATCGGCAGTGCTAGCTGCGCTTCCTGCCTTGTTAGTCGCAATGCACGTGTAGCGACCACCCTCTTTAAACGTGGCATCCTTCAGCTCCAGGCGAACCTTGTTGTGAATAAAGCTCGTCTCCAAACCTGGTCTTTTCTGGACTGCTTGTCCATTTTTGGCCCAAGTTATTTCTGGCTCAGGATAACCTGCACAATAGTCAAAAAAAATCGATGTCAGTGTTAGTTCACATACTAATCCTAACGAAGCAAGTTCCAGATTGACAGCAATATTATCCGAAGAAAAAACATATTGCTCTTTCCTAGAAAATCATGCAATACAACTTACCATCAACCATCCCTTCAAGAATGATGGTTCCTCCTTCCTCAATCATGGTCCCGGTAAGAGGTGTTGTGAACCGAGGGCCAGCCGAGGGTCGCTGCTTGATGGGCAGTGGGGAGGATGTACGGTCAATGATCTTCTCTTCAGTGGTCACCCCACCTTTAGACATAAAGAAGGCGGCCCGTTCTTGAACAGACGCAGGCTGCTCGTCTGTTTCATGAACCTCTTTGGACTGGCGGGACAATGTCTGAACATAAAGACATTATGATTACTGCGCATGAAAATTCATAACTTGTTATCCACGTACCTCCTCTTCAGGCAGCCCACTGACTGTCTTCTTAGAATGTTCTTCCTGGCTACTGAAAGAGTGCTTCTCATATTTCGGCTCTACCCCTTGGCCACCCATCTCGGTGGTGGTGCTGCTTGAGGACTGGACAAAGGTCGTCTTCTGCATGGAGAACGATTCAAACTTCTCTTGTACCTTGCTGTCAACACTGGGCATAACTGACATCACTGGAGTTGGATCTGGAATAAATCGCACTCTAAATATGCTTTTCTTGTAAAGAAATGAGAGTGAGAAATCCTACATTTGTTCAACAATACAAAACATTGGAAAACAATGCAGATAAAGTGGCACAAAATTTTACCTCTGACAGAAAGTGAAGCCATACATGTTGCCCTTCCTGCACT